>JAIUZE010073247.1:0-87580 GCA_022085475.1 Heliosperma pusillum
AGTAGTAACTCTTTCTAGGGTCCGATTAAGTCTAATTATGGGTATTGATTGGTGATTGGTTAAATTAGCAAGTAGCGGTTTATGGGTGATTGTTTTTGGTTGAGGTTGTTTTGTATTGACCCTTTATTTGACCCTTGTTCAACCCTTAGAGGCTATCAATGGGAGTTGGGCCAACTTAGGGGGCTACTTAGGCTATCGATGGGAGTCGGGTTTACGGTAGTGGACTTGGGGTAAGTTTAGGGATCAACTCTAGGTGGGTTATTCGCGGGAGCGAGACCCCTTAGAAGAGACTCCACCTTTTGGCTAGGGGATTTCATCCGCGGGAGTGGGAAAGACCCTAGTTGAGACCTTAGTGTTGACCCGAAATGCCTTGGGCTCGTGTAGGGGTTATCCATGGGAGTGGGACCCTTTATCGACCCTAGAGGCTACCTATACTCGGGAGGGTTAGGTAGTTAGTATAGATAACACCGTCTTGCTTGAACCCATATTTCGCCACTTGTTGATAGACCACCCACCGTTACAACCCGTGAAATAAGACTTGATCGGATCCTAGTTACCCTTAATCTTGATTAAATCCCGTTTTTCCCATAGCTATTTGTTTAGTTTGCATTTTAGTCTAGATCTTGTTTATCGCATTTAGTTATCATTAGTTGAATTCAAATTTCCCCTTCTATCGACTTAGCTAGCATCCTTTGAAAACCGACTAGTATTCGTTTTGCTCTCCGTGGAAATCGACCCTCAAGTGCTACTTTGACGACCGTGCACTTGCGGTATTTTAAAACCACACCAAGTTTTTGGCGCCGTTGCCGGGGAGCAATTGCGATATTAGTTTGTTTTTAATCTAGCTTAGACTAAGTCATATTTCTTTTTTTGCACACTTTGGTGTGCCGCTTGAGTATTCTTCTTTTTAACCTTCTCTTTCAAGTGTTTAGGTCTATTGCATGAGTAGGCGATCTCGACGAGGGGAATCTTTACAAGCCATAGACCCCGAAATCGAGGCTACGGCAAGAAGACTTAACGCCCAACGGAGAAGAGGATTGATAGGTGAACCGGTACTAGAGGAAATTGTAGTAGAAGAGATTACCCAAGAAGATCCCTTTGAGAATCCCTTTGGTACACCGATAGCAACAACCATGGGTGAACCGGTACCAATTCGAGATCATATGGCTCCCAAACACATTGTAAATCCAAGCATAAGAAGGCCTAGGGTCCAAGCCAATAATTTCGAGGTGAAGAATTCATTAATCCAAATGGTTCAAGAGAACCAATTCGGAGGAGGACCACTTGAGAATCCCAATGAGCACTTAAACGATTTCCTTGATAATTGTGATAACGTGAAAATGAACGGAGTTTCAGATGACGCCATCCGTTTGAGGTTATTCCCACGCTCACTGAGGGGATCGGCCAAGGAATGGCTTAAGAACTGCGACTCCGATTCATTTACCACGTGGGATGAGCTATCCGATGCATTCTTGAACAAATACTTTCCTCCGTCAAGAACCGCTAAAGTCAAGAGTGATTTGCAAAGCTTTACACAAGAAGAAGATGAAACTTTGTATGAAGCATGGGAGAGATATAAGAGACTCCAACGGTTATGCCCACACCATGGCATAGCCGAACCGGAGTTGGTCAATAACTTTTATAAGGGGTTGACAAATGAGTTGAGATTGAGCCTAGATGCGGCATCGGGGAGAGGAGCCTTGGATATCTTAGATCACAAGAAGGCCAAGGAATTGATTGAGGAAATGGCCTCAAGGACCCTTGATTGGAATGATGATAGGAGAGCTAGAAGGGGAAAAGGGAAGGCTTCTAATTCGGTGCTTAATATTGAGGTGAAGGAAAAGCTTGAGGAACTATCACAACAAATGGCCTTGATGAATTCAAACAAGGCTACAAACTCCAAAATGAAGCAAGTCTTGTATTGTGAACTTTGTGGTGAGCAAAGTCATTCTCCAATTAATTGCCCCTTGATTTCACCGGTTGAGGACGAATGTTATGTGGAACAAGTGAATGGATTGTGGGAATCTAGCCCGGCAAAACAAGCTTTCAACAACAATCAATTTCACCCGGGTTTGAGAAGCCACCCTAATTTCTCTTACTCTTCACAAAATGTCCAAAACCCAACCTTCATCCAAACTAGACCACAATCCAACCAAACGTTCCAAGCACAAAGAACCACCCAAAATCCACCGGGTTTCCAAAACCGGGGTTTCCAACAAAAACAACCCTTCCAACCTTTAAATCAACCCATTCAACAACAAACATTCCAACAACAACCCCAACAACAAACATTCCAACAACCATTTCAACAAACCCAACCACCCAAGTCTAATATGGAATTGATGATGGAGCAAATGTTGAGTAATCAAAATCAATACATGGCACAACAAAATCAAAAACATGAGGAGACAAATGCTTCAATCACCCAATTAAGAAATCAAATGCAAAACTCTCAAAGGATGACCGACACCCAAATCTCTCAATTGGCCACTCAATTGAGCCAAATACAAAACTCAAATGGGAAATTTCCCGGTAGGACCGAGGAGAACCCCAAAACCATGAATGCTATCCAATTGAGAAATGGGAGAGTGTTGGATGAATTTACTCACCCCAAAAAGAGAAGGACTAGAGGGGAAGAGGAGGTGGTTGAGAAAGAAAAGGAAGTTGATGATGAAGTTGTGGAGTTAGTTGTGGAAGAACCACCCAAGGTTGCAAAGGTAACACCAAAGGTTGTTGATGAACCCGTCAAGAATGAAGTGAGGCCATATGTGCCACCTATCCCTTTTCCTCAAAGGTTGGCAAAGGCTAAGCTTGAACAAAAGTATGGGAAATTTTTGGAAATGATGAGGGGAATGCACATCACCATCCCTTTTATTGAAGCCATTAAGGAAATCCCAACTTATGGAAGGTTCTTGAAGGAACTTATCTCCAACAAGAGAGTGTTGAATGCTCCCACAACGGTGAATCTTTCAAAGGAATGTAGTGCTATCTTGTTGAATAAACTACCCCCGAAACTTGAAGATCCGGGTAGTTTCTCTATACCTTGCACCATTGGGACCGTTCAAATTGATAAGGCACTTTGTGATTTAGGGGCGAGTGTTAGCCTCATGCCACTCAAAATTTTCAAGAGATTAGATGGTTTTGAATTATCTCCAACAAGAGTCTCTTTGCAACTTGCGGACCGATCAATCAAATTCCCCATGGGTTTAGTTGAAGATGTTCCAATTAAGGTGGGAGGCCTTATAATCCCTTGTGATTTCTATGTCATGGACATTCCCGAAGACTCCAACATACCGATCATCTTGGGGCGCCCTTGTCTTGCCACGGGGGGTGCTTTAATTGATGTAAAAAATGGGAAGCTCTCGCTTCAAGTAGGGGATGAAAAGATGGAGTTCTCATTGAACAAAACCATGGCGGAACCTTCAAGTGGAAAGTCTTGCTATATGATTGATGTCATTGAAGAGTGTGTAGAAAAGAGGCCGATGAAAAGTGGTGATCTTTGGCATGGGTTTGTTAGTGGCCAAGAGGAATAGTGTGAAGAGCACTTGGAGATTGCTAAAGCTTGGGGTGAAGTCATCAAAGAAGTCCCCAACAAGAAGTTTGAGAGTTTAGAAATGAATGGTAGAAGAGAGGAGAGATCCACGCCTCCTCAAGTGGAGTTGAAACCTCTTCCTTCATCTTTAAAGCATGCATTTTTAGGCCCCAACCATACTTTCCCGGTTATTGTCAATAGTGCACTCAATGACATTGAAATTTCTAAATTGCTTGATGTTTTGAAAAAGTACAAAGATGTCATTGGGTACACAATTGACGATATCAAGGGTATTAGCCCATCATTTTGTACTCACCGCATCCTTTTGGACGATGAGGGTGCTTCTTCGGTAGAGCCTCAACGACGCCTCAATCCCACTATGAAAGAAGTAGTTAGGAAAGAAGTGTTGAGACTTTATGATGCTAACATAATTTACCCCATTTCGGATAGCACATGGGTGAGCCCGGTGCATGTGGTGCCCAAAAAGGGGGGAATTACGGTAGTATCAAATGCAAATGATGAGCTAATAACCACTAGAGTGACCACCGGGTGGCGTATGTGCATAGATTATCGTCGCCTCAACAAGGCTACTAGGAAAGATCACTTCCCGTTGCCATTCATCGACCAAATGCTTGAAAGACTTGCCCAACACTCTTATTTTTGTTTTTTGGATGGTTTCTCCGGATTTTTCCAAATCCCGATCCATCCGAAAGATCAAGAAAAAACTACTTTTACATGCCCCTTTGGAACATTCGCATATAGGCGCATGCCGTTCGGGTTGTGTAATGCACCCGCCACGTTCCAAAGGTGTATGTTGGCAATCTTTTCGGAATTTGTTGAGGACATCATGGAAGTGTTCATGGATGATTTTTCCGTTGTAGGTACCTCCTTTGATGAGTGTCTAGGCAATTTAACCAAGGTTTTACAAAGATGTCAAGAAACCGGTCTAGTTTTAAATTGGGAGAAGTGTCACTTCATGGTGACATCGGGGGTAGTCTTGGGTCATGTAGTGTCGAGTCATGGTTTGGAAGTTGACCAAGCAAAAATTGAGGTCATTAAAACCCTTCCCCCTCCCATTAATGTGAAAGGAATTCGTAGTTTCCTTGGTCACGCCGGTTTCTACCGACGTTTTATCAAGGATTTCTCATCCATTGCTAGACCGTTGACCGAATTGCTAGGAAAAGAGGTTCCATTTGTATTCACTAATGCTTGTTTGGATGCTTTTAATAGGTTAAAGCAAGCTCTCATCACCGCTCCTATTATGCAACCTCCTACTTGGGGACAACCTTTCGAGCTCATGTGTGATGCTAGTGATGTAGCGGTGGGGGCCGTCCTAGGACAAAAGAAAGATGGAAAGCTTCATGCCATATATTATGCAAGCAAAACTTTGGATTCGGCACAAGCTAACTACACCACTACCGAGAAGGAGTTATTGGCGGTAGTATTTGCCATTGATAAATTCCGTTCTTATCTAGTGGGGTCTAAGGTGATAGTCCACACCGATCATGCCGCCCTTAAGCATCTCTTATTGAAGAAGGACGCCAAGCCTCGATTAATAAGATGGATCCTTTTGTTGCAAGAATTTGATCTTGAGATCAAAGATAAAAAGGGGACGGAGAATCTAGTGGCGGACCATTTGTCAAGATTGGAAATTGAAGATCCGGGTAATGCAATACCCATTGATGATTCTTTTACCGATGACCAATTGTTTGCCCTTGCCATAGTAGAAGCACCTTGGTATGCCGATTTTGTCAATTATTTGGTGTCGGGAATCATTCCACATGACTATGATTCTCACAAGAAGAAAAGATTCTTTCATGATGTAAAACAATATTATTGGGATGAGCCCAATTTGTACAAAAGTTGTGGGGATGGTATAATGAGGAGATGCGTCCCAAGGGAAGAAATTGTCTCAATCATGTCACATTGCCATGATTTGCCATGTGGAGGACATGCTAGTGCTATGAAGACCGCCGCCAAGGTACTACAATGCGGTTTCTTTTGGCCCAATCTATTTCATGATGTTGCACTCTATGTGAAGGGGTGTGACAAATGCCAAAGAACGGGAAAGATCTCTAGGAGAAATGAAATGCCTATGAACTACATTCTTGAGGTAGAGATCTTTGACGTTTGGGGAATCGATTATCAAGGACCATTTCCATCTTCTTATGGGAGTGAGTATATATTGGTTGCGGTGGATTACGTAAGTAAGTGGGTAGAGGCGATTCCTACCAAGACTTGTGATGCAAAGACGGTTGGAAATTTCTTGAAGAGGGTGATTTTTCCTCGCTTTGGAGTGCCAAGAGTGCTTATTAGCGATCGAGGATCACACTTCCTAGAGAAGACTTTTGAAGCTATGCTTAGGAAGTATGGGGTTCACCATAGGAGAAGCCTTGCCTATCACCCCCAAGCTAATGGGCAAGCCGAAATTTCCAACCGAGAAATTAAGTCTATACTTGAGAAAACCGTTAATAGATCGAGGAAAGATTGGGCAATGAAGCTTGATGATGCCCTTTGGGCTTATCGGACCGCCTACAAAACCCCAATAGGCACTTCGCCTTTTAGGTTGGTCTACGGTAAGCCTTGTCACCTCCCCGTCGAACTAGAGCATCGTGCCTTTTGGGCCGTAAAACACTTGAACTATGACTTGAAGGAGGCGGGGGAGAAAAGGCTACTCGATTTGAACGAGTTGGAGGAGTTTCGTTTGAATGCCTATGAAAGCTCAAGGATTTACAAAGAAAAATCAAAGAGATGGCACGACAAAAGAATCATGAGAAGAGAATTTAACAAGGATGATCTAGTGTTGCTCTTCAACTCTAAGCTAACGCTTTTTCCGGGTAAGCTTAAGTCGAGATGGTCCGGCCCTTTTAAAGTGGTCCAATCGTTTCCCTATGGCTCCGTTGAGATAGCTAGCAATGACGGAAGAGTCTTTAAGGTAAATGGGCAACGGCTTAAGCACTATGTAGTTGGGCAACCGATTGAGGAAGCCGTTGTCATTAACCTTGCCCCAATTGAAGCATAATCTTTACAATCTTAGCCTTTGCTTGCTAAACTTGGTCGAGCCAACGACGTTAAACAAGTGCGCTTATGGGAGGCAACCCACATTTGACGGTTTTGGTGTGATTTTGAGATTTTGTAGGAGGCAATCCGGGGACTTTTTCAAGTTTCTAATGCTTTTGTTAGGTGTTTGGGTTTTGAAGAAGGACTTGAGGAAGATTTTTGGGGTTTAAGAGTGATAATCATCGGAGCAAAAATCAAAAAATCGAAGATGATGGGCCAAAAAATGAAGCCGTGCGCAACTAATGCAGGACACGGTCAACCGTGCGGTTCATACCGTGCGCAACTTAACCCAACCGTGCGCAACTAATCCCGTCCAGCTTCCACCGTGCGGTTTAAACCGTGCTATTCTCAACTTTTTGAAAAAAAAAAATAATAAATGCTGCACTTACAAAACGCACGGCCCACCCATTTTTTCCTCATCTTCATTATTATCTTCATCTCTTTCCTCTCATTTTTCCCAATCCCCTTTCAACCCAACAACCAAACTTCCTCCAAAATCAACTCCACCCACCAAACTACCTTCAAATCCACTCAAATAAATACATCACTAACACTTTTTCATCATCAACAACAACAACAAGCCTAAAAAATTCAATTTGGTTGAAGACTTATTTTCTCCCCATAATTCCTTAGATTTGATTTTTGAGCAACTTCCCTACCTTCATTCCTTGCCATCTTTTTAGGGGAGACTAAGGGGACTTTAAGGAGCATTTTGGTGGTATTTTCGTCAAAATCCGTGAGACTTGATTTTTTCCGGGCCGGAGTCGGAGTCGTTTTTTCTGCTTTTCCGGGTGAGAACGGCATCTATTTGAAGGTTTCTTTCCAAATGGCCTCTAAACGATCCCGTGTGGAAGGTACAATTGCTTCTTCGTCTTTCCCTACCCCCGGTTTAACTAGAGTTCGTGTTAGCCAATTTAGACATAGAAGTGGCTTGGTTGGGTTTCATTCTAGTACCCAACTTAAGAAGTATAATGAGCTATTACGTAAGGATTTTGACCCCACCAATTTTTTCTGCACCCCTACAATGATTTCTATGGGAATTTATGATGATATTAATAAAATGTGTGATAGGTTGGGTCTAAAAATTGGGTCGACACATGTTTGGTCTTACAAGTCCCTTACTTGCGAGTTCCTCGCAACGTTGAAGGGAAACCTTGACAGTAGATCCCCATCCATTAGCTTTCAAATCTTGGGACATGAGTTCGAGTTTAGCCTTGAAAAGATTTCGGAATTTCTTGGTATTCCCTTTCTACATGATTGCAAGGGTGTCGCTTCTAAGTCGACACCTAAAATGAGGGATCGGGAAAAATTTTGGACCGAAATAACCCGTTCCGAAGCCCGATATGAGGCTCGGACAGCCGCCTTATCGGAGGTGCGGAACCCTGTGTTCCGTTACTTTTTGAGGATGTTTTCCGACATTCTCATAGGTAGCCACGAGACTCACCATAGGGTAGGGGCGATTGCGTGTCATAGCCTTATGGAGCTAATGGAGAATAAACCCTTGTCCATCGACCTGACCAAGGCGGTTTTGTTACAATTGATGAAAATTAGAGACAAAGTACCACCGACAATCATAGGAGGGGGACTAGTAACCTTGATCGCTCAAGGGGCGGGGATGAATGAGGAACCTGAGGATAGGGCGAGGGGGTCAACTTTCATAGACCATAACCATTTGAGGACGTGCCTTATGACTAGGACGGTCGATGAGAGGCAAGGTCTTTATTTCCTCATCACAAAGCGTCGGGCCATGCCACTCCCCAACCCCGATTTCACAACTATCTTTAACCGGGTGAACTGGGGGATGCCTTTGCGGGAGGGGGAGTTGATTAAGGATTCGACTTATGTTGATTGGGGAACTGCGTCCTACGGTCTTGACCCCTCCACGATACGGTATGAGACCATTTTGCCTATTGATGATAATGCTTCCTCCGATGGTGACGGTTCCCCTACCCCTCCCCAACCTAGAAATGAAAGACCAACCTCCTCTCACCAACATTTCTCCCAATTTGAGACCGGCAATCCTTCGGGTGGAGGGTATAATCAAGGGCAACATGCTAATTTTGGGTATACCCCATACATGTCCCAACAATTTTCCATGCCCCCCTACCAACATTACCCACCTCCACCTCCGGGTTTTGGCCCTAACCCTTGGGACATGTCTTCCCTCTCAACCCAAATCTCCTCCCTAAACAACAACTTTAATACCCTTAATTCCAATTATGACTCCCTCTTCACCTCTTTTGGTGAGCATAGGAGTTCTTTTGAGGCTTTTAGGGCGGAGACTAGGAAGTCTTTTGAGGACCTTAGGGAGGACACTAGGAAGTCTTTTGAGGAGTTGAGGAATCTCCAAACTCGGCAACATGATGAGGCTATGAGTGCCGTGGGTAGTTTGGGTGAGTCGGTTAAGTCTTTGTTCGACGCCTTCACTTCTCATTTCCCACCTCATCAACCACCGCAATAGACTTGGGGGAACGGGAGGAGCCAAGTGTGAGGAGGTGGCATTGAGGATGGTTGTTGGTTGTTGGGTCGGTTTTCTTGTTTTGTATCCCCTTCTATTCCCTTGTCCCTTGTTGATTGATGAAGAATTGAGTTGTTGTTGTTGCATTGTTGTTATTTGATTGTGTTGTGATATCTATTGTTTGCAAGTGCATTGGTTGCACTTGGGGTGATAATTTTTGATATGCTCCTACTTTTGAAAATCCAAATTAACAAGAATCTCCCTCATTTTGAGCGAGTATGCCCGTCAAATCCAAATTTAGATAGCCTAGTCTAGTCTTTATAAAAAAAAAAACCAAAAAATATGTTTTTCCTTTTTGAAATAAAATTTTGAAATAAAATGTGTTTCTTCTCCCGTTTGAGTACTTACTCGAGGACGAGTAAGGTGCAAGTGTGGGGAGGGGATTTATTGCCAAAAAACAAAAAATTTGAAAAATTTGAAAAATCCAAAAATACGTGTTCTTTGTATATATTTGTGCATGTGCGTAGTTTGTTCACTTGTGTAGGATCCGCGACCAATGATCGGAGACAAGAACGAAGGTTTGTGAGCCTAGATTTGGTATGATCTTTCCAACCTTCACCCTTTCTTTTCTTGTAATTTCACATGAGAAGTTGGGAGATTTTTGACTTGTTGATGATGATTTGAGGAATTGGTGGTTGTGGAATGTTGTGTTGTAGATTAGGATTGCATTTGCTATTATAGTTTGCATGCTTATTTGTTGCATTATCGTACTTAGTTTGCATTCATGATAAGTTTGTGAATATCTAGTTGCATTCATGTAGTTTAGTTGCATCAAAAAATGTTTTCAAAGAAAATACCAAAAATACGGATAAGTGGTTTAATGATTTTGAACATTCCGAATGATAGTAGTCTTGTCTCTAACTTTGAAATTTATTTAAAATTCTTTTGAAAATAATGCTTGCATTTACATGAGTTAATATTAGGCGTCCAAACGGCCAAGGTCAAAGTAAATCGAGTTTTGCAAGGTTTTTCATTCCATTTCAACCCGTGTTGTGAAACATCCTTGAGTGGTGGGTGGACGAAGGCGACCTTGGAGGTCATTTTAGTGCTTAAACTTCCCTAAAGAAGAGTGTTGTTTCATTTTGATCATGCGATTGCTTAATGATGTTTTCACGCTCATGTTCTTTTAAGGACTCCCGTCACTCCCGGCCACCCAACTTGGCACATTGTGCGCAAGTAGAAAGATTTCGGTGGGTGATCAACGGTTGAATCTTTGGGAATATGGGTGTCCACCGTTATGCTTGTACCCCCATTCGAGCACTTATATAGCGGTGGGTCCAAATTGTTGAAACACACACAAAAGAATTGTCGATCCCGAACAAGCACTAAAAAGAAAAAAAAATTAGGGGAAAAGAAAAAAAAGAAAAAAAAAAATCGAATAATTGGGGCAAACATCAAAAACCCAAAAATATTCCCAAAACAAATATCAAATAAGTCACCAAAATGGGTAGACCCTTACCTCTTAACATTGATAAGAGGACGACCACACCACCGCTTTTGGATCAAAACTCACGGGAATCCTATTCCACAATTTTCCATCCTTGCATTACTAGTTTTTGGAAGGTAGGGCGGACGCCTAAGCAACTTCATGCATTTGTAAGCGTAGTTTTCTTAGATTTTTAATGGAATTTCTTAATTAGACACTTGACTACTATTTGAGGAATGATCGGATGATTAAAATCGCTTACTAGTTGGTTTTGGCCTCGGCTACCTAGATGAGGAAGGTAGTCATTTCGTGCCTTTGTGATCCGGTGATTGATTAATTAATTGCTTGATTGTTTGGTTCATTCATTTTTGTGCAAGACCTCACTTGCCTCGCGAGGTGTGCTTTTCCCTCATAAGCATACCTACGTGAGTTGAAAGGGCGTTGAGTGCGCTAATACTCATGCGGATAATAGTAGTATAATAATTAAGTGATGCTTATATTGTGCATCCGCTTTTAGGATTAGGAGGGTTTCATTTCTCGTTTTTCACACTTTAATCTTGCTTTATGCTTACTCGAGGACGAGTAAGGGCTAAGTGTGGGGAGATTTGATAACCGCACTATTTGCGCGTTTTATAAGCTAATAATTATGCTATTTATTCCCTATTTTCTTGTGTTTTGTGTTAGAATCACGTTTAGAGGCTTTAGATACGTAAAACCCGTCTTCCGGGTGTGTTGTTTGGTATTTTTGTTTCTTTGGGTTGTTTAGGAACAAGTTGAACTCAAAATGCCCACATCTTGGCATGAGCAAAGCCCATGGACCAACCAAACAGCCCATGCTTCAACAAAGGAAGGAAAAAGCGGAACAAAGGCGAAAAAGAGGGAGAAAAAGCACGACCGTGCGTTGCGCTATTAGACCGTGCGGAACTAATGCAGCCCTGGGTCAACCGTGCGGTTCCCACCGTGCGTAACACAAGTGACCTCTACTTAGACGTTTCCACCGTGCGGTTCTGACCGTGCGTTTCTAATCTCCACCGTGCGCAGCTCCAGATTTGAGCACAGCCTATCCGTCTTTTAAACGACCTCGTTTTGCGTGTTTTTTGCCTCTTGTATAAATAGCCCAAACCTGAAATTGTAGAGGGAGGATTTTATTATTTTGCTTTCCTAGAGAGATAACAACAAAAAATCAAAATAGCATTCTAGATCTAATTTCAATTGTAATCCAAATTTCCAAGCTTTAATCTAATTTCTTCCTTTTCATCTTATATTTTCCTCATAGTTGGTAACATTTTCTTCCTCTTGTCTTTTAATTATGCTTTTGTTTATGTTTTATGTCTTTCAAGTTTGAATGTTTAGATTGCTTATTGGTAAAGTTTCCATCTTTGAATTCATTGTTAGTTTAATTTTAGTCTAATAGATTGAATTTCATCATCTAGTTAGTAATTGCATGTTATTAATTAAAAATCTCATCTTTATCATGTTCAACCTTAAATATTCAACCCTTATTACTTTCGAGTGTTTAGTAACCATGTTTAGTGAGTAGTAACTCTTTCTAGGGTCCGATTAAGTCTAATTATGGGTATTGATTGGTGATTGGTTAAATTAGCAAGTAGCGGTTTATGGGTGATTGTTTTTGGTTGAGGTTGTTTTGTATTGACCCTTTATTTGACCCTTGTTCAACCCTTAGAGGCTATCAATGGGAGTTGGGCCAACTTAGGGGGCTACTTAGGCTATCGATGGGAGTCGGGTTTACGGTAGTGGACTTGGGGTAAGTTTAGGGATCAACTCTAGGTGGGTTATTCGCGGGAGCGAGACCCCTTAGAAGAGACTCCACCTTTTGGCTAGGGGATTTCATCCGCGGGAGTGGGAAAGACCCTAGTTGAGACCTTAGTGTTGACCCGAAATGCCTTGGGCTCGTGTAGGGGTTATCCATGGGAGTGGGACCCTTTATCGACCCTAGAGGCTACCTATACTCGGGAGGGTTAGGTAGTTAGTATAGATAACACCGTCTTGCTTGAACCCATATTTCGCCACTTGTTGATAGACCACCCACCGTTACAACCCGTGAAATAAGACTTGATCGGATCCTAGTTACCCTTAATCTTGATTAAATCCCGTTTTTCCCATAGCTATTTGTTTAGTTTGCATTTTAGTCTAGATCTTGTTTATCGCATTTAGTTATCATTAGTTGAATTCAAATTTCCCCTTCTATCGACTTAGCTAGCATCCTTTGAAAACCGACTAGTATTCGTTTTGCTCTCCGTGGAAATCGACCCTCAAGTGCTACTTTGACGACCGTGCACTTGCGGTATTTTAAAACCACACCAAATAACCCGTAACCAGAATCGATATTAACTAATCCAACACGAATGTTTATCGTTGTAAACTAACCATTGCCCCAAATAAAATTTATAATAAAAGCAAAAAAATGACCAAAGATTGAAATGATCTTACCCGGCCTGGCTTTATCCGAGTTCTAGTAAACCCCGAAATGACCCGACCCGAACTCGACCTACCCAAATCAATTGTAAATATAATTTCAAGTCAAAATAAAATCAAGTGGAAAATATATTAATAAAAGATTTTTTTTTTAATATTATTTATTTCATATTTTGATTTAAATGTCACTTAATTAAACAACTTTGACTAATTTTTCTCCAATTTATTACTTTTTTTTTACCAATTTGTACACTATACTACTTTTTTTTTTACTAATTTTCTCCAACATGTTACGTTTTTTTTCTTCAGTAAGTAGATTATACATCTGAGGTAATACCACCAGGCACCAGTTGTGTAATTTTTGAGCTTTATGAAAATGTTTTTGAGTTTTACTTTAAAGATTATGAGTTATACTACAAAGTTTATGAGTTAGTTTACTTAAACATTAAGCTCAAAAAAATATAATATAACTCAAAAACATTACATATAAACTCAATTAATTTGAGTTTTGATGGTAAAAATATTAAAGGTGACTTATAAACATTAAAAAGCTCAGAAAAAATATATATTAGCTCAAAAATAACTTAAATCTGATATAGTACATCCGATGTATATTCATATTTGTGCATTTTTTTTACCAATTTGTTTAAAGCCCTCTACTTAGACCTGGCAAACGGGTCAACCGGGTCGGGTTCGGGTCGGGCCAGTTCGGGTCGGGTCAGTTCGGGTCTTTCGTTAATTTCGGGTTAATTCGGGTCGGGTCGGGTTATTTCGGGTTTCGGGTTTGTTTCGGGTTAGTTGTCGGGTCTGTTTCGGGTCAACCGGGTCGGGTTATTTCGGGTCGGGTCATTTTCGGGTCAAAGAATAAGAGATAAAAGGCCATTTTAAGTCTTTTCGGTTCAATTAAAGTTACGTTTTGTCGGGTCATTTTCGGGTTGAGTGGTTTTGGATCGGGTTATTTTCGGGTCGGGTCAGTTACGGGTCAAGAAAGATCGGGTCATGTTCGGGTCGGGTCGGGTCTAATCGGGTTTCGGGTCACATTCGGGTGTTGTAGTTCGGGTCAATTTCGGGTCACGGGTCGGGTCATTCGGGTCGGGTCAATCGGGTCGGGTTGCTTTTGCCAGGTCTACCTCTACTTGTTTGTACCAATTTGACAGTTTGGCCGCATATTATGCAAATGTGAAGTAGGCGTATACACAAGTACAATAAGTCTCGCTTGTGACGGAGCGACTCATTGCAAGTTTGCGACGGGTTAAATTTCCTTCACAAAGAACAAGTGGCAAGGCAAATGGAGGACTCCTGTCCTCCATTTGCCCTTACTTGCCCCTCCACTTGCTATATGTGAGAGGGATTTGACCCACAGATCGTCCCGTCACAAATGAGAATTTGTGAGAGAAGTAACAGTGGCTTGTTTAAGGTATTCGAAATGTGGATGAGGACATATGCCGACATTGAAAGGCGTGCCGGTGTATCCATTTGCCTATTTTCTACTGAACTCAACACACATGGCAGCTCAGAAATAGACCGCAGATAGTGACTTGAACTATCTCAATCATCTTTATCTTTTATTTTATTTTATTATAAGATCTCCTTAGTGACCGATTTTAGATTGCGACCTCTCACACTTATTTTGTGTTATTTATTACAGGAAGAAAAAATTGCAATACCTGAAAATTTTGGAAATTTTAGGTGTCGTTTGGTTGCCCAAAAAAATGTAGGAATTAGAAATTCCATGATTTTTTTACTTTTCCATAATGGAGGAGTTGAATTATCTAGACCCCCTAGATAGTTCAAAACTCCCTTGGAATTAGATTCCTAGATAGAACGTTTTTTGTAGATTCACCTGAATTTCATGTGGGAGTTTAATTCCCACGAATCGAATATTCCTATAGAGTTTAGTACCAGCGGTGAACCAAACGATGCCTAAATTTGGTTTAGATGGTCCTTCTTAAGTGTTTCACAATCGTCTTATTTAATATGAGTTAAACTAGGCCATCTATCTTTTGGTATTTTATTTTTACGCTCATCTATCTACTTGAGTCATTTTAAATGTTAGACTAATATAGTCGTATTAAAAAAACATTGCTCCAACCTCCAAGCCACCCACTATATTTGGTTAGGACTTAGGAGAGATGCTATCTACCTTCTTCCTCCCACCTTCTCCATTTTATCCTGTCACAATAGATTAAAATATATATATTATGTGGGATCGGATGATAAGTCGATGAGGCAAAATATATAATATTATAACCAATTGTGAGACGAGAAGGTAGAAAATAAGGTAGAAAAGAGAAGGTGGGTCGCAGTTCTCTAATCTAAGAGCATAGCCATAATGTTTCTTATTCTTGGGATTGTCACCAAGAACCCAATCCTAAAAGTTTGTCTTTGTTCTTAAATTTAAGAACTGGGTTCTAAAATAAGAACCAAATTAGTTCACATGGGACCAACCACTTTGTACAATAGACAACCCGTCTTGTTTATAACGGTCACAAGCTTGTAATCTCTCACAACCCTCTTCCACTTGCTCAGTTGCTCTCCCACTTGTTCTTTCCACTTACCCCTTTTTCTCATGTCAGAAGTTTGTGACGGATTTTCGGTGATAAATGAGAATTTGTTGAGTAGCTTTCATCATATATGGTGGACCAAAGTTGTTAAGTATTGGCATTGGTGACATGGCATACGAAAAACTTTATATAAAGTTTTCTATTGTTATTGCACTAATCTTAGTTGCTACTCCGTAATCCGTCATAAATGTGGCTAATTAGTCAACAAAATAATCAATAGCGAGCTATATTTATACAATAAGGTCGAACAAAACTTATCTAGTAAAACGGGTTTAAAAGAAACACACCACCCCGAGTGACATAATAGGGAAACAAGCCATAATCTATTAAATTTCATAATCAGGACTGGGTCCTACCGGAATTGAGGAGAGAGATTCCACTTTATAAACCCAAGAGATTCCACTCTAAAACTAATTGACAATAAATGGAGTAGCTCATTGCATTATAAAGTAGTAAACTCTCCCCTCTTTTCTCAATATGGGATTACAACTCACATGTGAACAATTGGGTTTCTTCACATAATCTTACATATAACAGTAAGGGTGATTTGGTATGTAATTGATCCGTCTTAAGCTTAAGACGGATAGTTATCGTCTTAAATGAGAATTTGTGAACATCTAATTATAGTCACCAATCTAAAAATCTAACACACAAGTTTTCAAGCGCAGTTAAAAGGGTCTGAAGGTTGATGGAAAATAAATGTGTACAAAGTCTAGTGACACACCGAAAAGAAATGTATGAACAATAGAGTAGAATGCTACACATATGTTTTGGTACAAGATTTAGAAAGTGAGGTAGTGCTAGAAGTTTGATTCTGCAAGACTGAAAAAAAAACTAGAACAACAAATTTGGAAAAAAAAAACTAATTCAATGACTAACTATACTCATGGACTAACCATTGGCGAAGCCAGGCTTTTCCTAGAGGGGGCGAGAATTTTCAGGACGAACTATTGATGAAGTAAGGTATACTGGGAAAAAATCGACCATTTTAGTTAAAAATCAAGCATTTTCCATTACTTAGTGGATTGGTTGGGGGAAGCGCCCCTGCTCAAAACAAGCACAGATGACTGACCGGACTGACCCCCAAATGACTGCAAAATGCAAATCAATTAAACACGCTAAACAAACAATGTTTAAGGTCCGACCATATGGATGTTATTCACTGTTCACACTTATGACGAGGTATGTTACTATCTTGTTACAGAGGACAGGTAGAGGAGCGTATTAATCTTAATGATACAAAACTTATTTGGGGTTTATTCTGGTAATAGATCTTTCATTGCAATCGGCAACAACTATAGGAAGGTTGCACATATGGCCATTATATAAGCAAGTAGCAGAATAATAGTAGAAGAGTAGTATGCCCACGGGTACTGCCTATGTATGACATGATAATGCACAATAATGATGTCTTACAATAGAGTATCATACGTGTAATAGTAGTATGCTCACCAATGCATAGTGTCGTGTTGATTCTGAAGCCGGTTCAATGAGTTATTCTTGACATCGATCAGTTGTTTCAGCATAGCCCACCTAGAACGAAAAGAGATCTTCTTCAGACTTTCATGCTAAAAGAGTTTCCCAATTAGACAAATACATTTAGGAATGTTGTCGAGATATTTTTGGCAACAGCGAATCTTGCACGAAAACGGTTGTATGCATACTGCCAAGTCATTAATCCTTTAAACAAATGACAGATATAACATTTATGATTTGGTTGAATGCATACAACCGTCCCATATAAGTGATTATATAGTTAAGTCAATTACCAAATGTCCAGCTTTCAGCTTTTAACCGCTCTCAAGGCAGCAAATGTTGCAGCTAAATCATCATAATCAGGAAGCTTGGGATGCACATGCTTTGCAGGCGTGTCTTGCTGAAAAGAAGTTGACCGAGTAAACTCCTTCTCTAGCTTGGGTTCAGTCGCTTGTTTAGACGGAAGAGAAAACGACCTAGATGTAGATGGTGTTGAATCCTCATCCACGTGGGACCCGTCAACAGCTTTATGATGCTGAGTTTTGCTGGCATTGTCTTTTCTCTTTGACTTTCCTGGTTCACTCGAGGATGGCTTCTTGCTGTAGTGGAGTAACAACTTGTCAATAATCTTTTCCTCTTCTTCCTCCCTCTTGTAAGGATCATCATCATTACTAACTAAGATCTGCAAGCCCTTTCTTGATTCGTGTTTTCTTCTGCTAGTAGAAACTCGTCGAAGAACCCTTTCGTCTTCTATGTCTTGAATGGAAGAAGATCTCGAATGTTTCCTCCTATGCGATCTTCTTCTAGGGGTGAAATCAAGATTGGTCTCGTCCTTGTAGTAAATTTCTGTAACACAAGCCTGGCCGTCCCCGTTTTCTGAAGTGCTCACCCCATCCTGGAGATCTGGATTATCTGCTCTTGTTTGGAGCTTCTCTGCCCTATTATCACTGCTGGCTGGATTGAGGGTTAAAGTTTCATCTTCTTCTCTGTGGCCATTTACATCAGTATTGTGCTTGTTTCTTGGTTTCATATATGGAGGTGGAATGCCGCCTCTGAAATTCGTTTTCGGGCCATCGGTCACATCAACTTGACCCTTTCTCATAGACTTTGCATGATTTTTTTCAGAATTAGAAGGAGGAGATGAATTTATACCATAACTAGTAGGCTGTGATTCTGGTTTTTTTTGACACAGGGTTGAAGGGTCAATCTGAATTCCATCTTTAATCCTGGTAATATTATCCAAATCACGTACTCCAGACAATACTTTTCTCCTTTGTGAAGAAACGGAATGATCCTCTACTTCATTGATTTGCTCTTCACTGTAAGAAGGCAGTTTGTTCTTATTACTGGCGCACTCCGACTTTGGAGATATATTACGCTTCAGATAATCTTTTCTACCATGTACACTATCTCTCTCAGTCTGAAGTTGAAGTGTGCCATTTACCTCTCTTTCTATATTTTGATGAATAGGTTCATCTCTGACCGGCTTTTGAATAGTTACTTCAGCAGGAGGTGTTGCGACTTTATTCTTAGCCACATGGGGAGAACTGAGAATGGGCTTTAGGTTCTGCATAATACATTCAGACAGAAAAGTCTTACAAATAAAGATTGCTGTTTAGAGGAGAGTCAGAGACTATCTATATTCAACACTGTAAGGCAAAGTACATTAGAAATGAGACAGAGATGGAGGGTTCTAGACTTCCAGTACAAGTGAGTTTGGTTTAAGTTACTTTGGGTGTACTATACATATTTGGTTGAGTCAGGTCATATTGTATTCAGATTTGGTATTATAGAGTTATTTTGCACATGTATCCATTTAAATCGGGTCATTTATCAGTTTCAAGTCCATGTTGGTTATTTTGGGTACTGTGTACTGTTTATTAAGTTTTTGTTGTATTTGTGTAGGAAACGTTTGAAGTACTATTTAAACTTAACCATCTTAAGAACGTTGGGTCATCTCCGTTCGGGTCATTTCCAAGTTATTTGTTTCAACATCCATGTCCGTCATTCAGGTAAACTCAATATGAGTCTGCAAAGATCCCACGATTATCCTTCCTTTGGGTGTTTGAAGAAGAATGGAGCTACCTTCTCCATAGCCCAATTAGACATCCTCTGTTCCAAGCTCCTGCTGTCCCAACTTACTGAAAATTCCAATGCTATATCTCGTAACAACTGGAGCTTGTTCTCCTCAGAAGGCGGTTTAGCAGATATATTCTCCGCTAGCTGCAACAAAGAGCACAGAAATCAGAAATGAATAATAACCCTTGAAAAGTGATACATGGACATGCTACTTATTACGCTAACTCATGTTAGAAAGATGAATATATATACCTTTTGGTTTACATAGAGTTCCAGAGAGCTTCCATATCTTTCCTGGAATAGGTTTCTAAGATCGCGAAGCTCAGGCAAATCAGAAAATCTGGCGGCAGCAAACATTAAGGATGCCACAGCCTCCCTGCAGTCCTCAGGACACACCCTGTTTCCAACAATGAATTTTGAACAATTAGTTCAAACTTCAAAGTACCAAGAGTAACAAATGAATAGATAGATCCATAGATATATATCCAATGCTCTCTTTTTTTTTACATGAATACAGAGAACTCTGATGACCAAGGAATGAAGATTGAAAAAAAGATTTATTCTACAATACAAACAAACATCAACAGCAAGGTCTTTTGGATGATGAAAAATGATTTCTTATGTCAGTGTCCGACTGCCGTACTTCGACCATTATCAATCATTCAAAAATTACAAGAAGCTCACCATTTGTCGTCGTACTCCGTACCTCTTAAGCTCATGCCAGATATACGTCTTTAAGGCTGACAAAGGACAAATATGTTATATGTAGCACTTTAGGGGTCAGCGTTGACACAATACTGTTATATTGTGGTACTTTACGACTGTATGGAATTAAAAATTAAAAACGCTCAGTTTTACTTTAGAAGCTTAGAGATAGCTGATTCAGCTACACCGATTCAGCAGATGACCTGCTGACTGACTGAGCCAGTTGATTAAACACAGCATCACATTACATGTACGAACAACTGAAAGAAGATTTAGTATTCTCACGATATTGGCACAATAGTCACAGAGTTCGGGCAAGCAAATTAAAAAGCACCTGAGCTTTTGTAGGACTGAAAGTTGCTTCAAAACAATTTCACAAACATGATCGATGAAATCATAGCATGAAGATAGAATCAGCTCCGCAATCAATCCATCTGCCTGTTACCAAACCAAACAAAGCCGATACTTCAGATCAAGGAAAAGTCAGCGTGAAAGGCATATGAGCAACTGTGTTACAAACTTCACCAATATTCTTCAACAGCCAGCAGTATTAAGGCATTTATAATAACACTTTACAGAAAGAACCACAGATAAAACAAACTACAACACGATTTTTCTCTGTATAATTCTTGACAGATGAAGTTGGAAACACTAGAAGTTTGCAAACTGGCACGGTGGCACCATTAATTATATTGCTCTCTGTCCACACTCGTTATAATTTCTCACTGCTATGGAAACCCGAAATAAGAGCATGCACGGTTCTTAAGTCAAACCCCTCTATTTCAAGAGACTTCCTTCTATTTCTGACCTATCAAGTATCCGAACAACTTATTCATTATCTTAGCTACCATGACTCAAATGAATGCATTACACTTGCAGTTGGTCTCCTGTAAGATCGTTATACACCATTGCAACGGCCCCATAATACCTTGTGCATCTCATTCGATAAAAGTAACAAGTGAAATACATAAGCTATGACAAGACTTATATGAGAACATACAATTTAAAGTTGCAAGGAAGACTCGGAACACAAAACGCTGCTTTATTCCTCTCTACGACATTATGTCCGTAACAAACCGTCAAAAAACTTATTTCTCAGCATTGAACAAAACAGCTAAAAATAGACTATAACTGACTTGTTTGACACTTTCGTCAGCATGCTAATTCAAAATCTAGCTATGCACCTGTCATTATCCAATCCCACGAGTTCAGCAAAATTATCATTAAACCAAAAATTATTACTTCCTCCGTCGCAACCGATTCTTTTCTTTCAATCAAACTAAAGAATCAATTAGCAGTATACCACCGACAAATTTGCTGCATCGAAACAAACTGTTTCATACAAAAATTACATATAATGATCGAATATAGAAACAAATATCGATTACGAAGTAAAAAGCAAAAATATATGTGAACAAACTCGTTCAAAAGCAGTGGAATCAAGGTTCTTAGCAAGAAGATCAACAATGTCTTTCCGTAAAAACTTCTGCGTTGCGTTTCGCTTTCGTCGAACCACTTCGATCCTCGTTCTCGTCTGCTTTAGTACCGATTTACTGCAATTTTTAGAACAAATTCATCGTTTTTTTAATCGCATCAAATTCATACAAAAATTCAAATGAATTTGAATTATAAACAAAATAAACAGAAATCATACAAAAACTCAAATTAACTTAAAAGTAGAAACAAAATGCATACAAAAAATCAAATCAATTAGCTACAAAGTGCACAACAATCATACAAATTTGAATTAAAAACAAAAAAAAAAAACAAACAAAAATTCAAAAAAAAAACTTAAATTAGAATTTACAAACAAAATGCACAAAAATCATATTCAAAAAATATCACACATATATCAACTTAAGCTAAAATTCATCGTTTTTTTTAATCGCATCAAATTCATACAAAAATTCAAATAAATTTGAATTATAAACAAAATAAACAAAAATCACTCGAAAAATAAAATTAACTTAAATTATAAACAATATGCACAAAAATCATACAAAAATCAAATTACAAACAAAATGCACAAAGATCATGATTCACAAAAACTCAAACAAATATCAACTTAAGCTAAAATTAGAAATAAAATGCAAAAAAAAAAAAAGTAAAAATAAAAACAAAACGACGCATAAATCGAGAAAGATGAATAGAAAGAAAATTGAGACCATTTGGTATAGAAGGCAGTGCGACCAAGCAATCCGTCGAACATATTGGCGATCGCAATCAGAAACGACGTCGTATTCAGGAGAGAAAGCGATGAAACGGAGAGTTGGATAGAAACGTATCGAGGAAGCTGGAGTTGCGATATGAGTTGGATTGATAAGTATTGAACGAAGAATTTAAGAAGAAATAAACGTTTTTTTAGTGGAAATGCTGTTGTTTTAGTAGTAGCAGCTTCAAATTCACTGTCGTTTTTTCTACTTTCTGTGTTGTAATGTTGGCTGCGTTGTTGAAGACTATATTTTGACGATTTTTATGTTTTTTTTTTGTACCGTAGTTTGAGATTTTAGTGTTTTGACCTGACACCTTGATTAATATTCCTCGTTCTATTTTTAATTAAAATTAGTGGTTGTGTTAAATCAGTTGGTGTCATTGAAGACCGGACATATTCGTCTTAGGTGAACACAAGTAGAGCTTTGATTTGGTTAATTATATGTTGATATATGTTGATTATTGAGTTAAGCTTGATTTAGGTTAATAATCTTATGTTTAAGTTAATTTGTGTTTTTAGGCTTTGTTAGGCAAACGGTAGAAGCAGATTTATGATGTCGTTTGCAAAATACGATTGGCTTATTTTAATGGTAGGTTGACCAGGAAGCTACATTAGCAGATGTACATAAGGTAGTACTACGTTGACCAGGTTGACCAGTGGTAGTAGTAGTCGTAGTAGTACTACGTTCGAGCAGCCACCTTCAATGCTCTTAGAGGTTTAATGAGTCAATTACAATTAACTCGACAACAATTAACACCAACATCCAACTTGGTCGAGTATCAAATGTACATAAGTTACGACTACATGAGAGGTATTTCTGATGACAAAGTGAACACCCTCGACCTTTTAAATTGGTGGTGCCAAAGTAGGTTTGTTCCCGTGATGTCCACCATGCCAAGAGATTTCTTAAGCGCTCAAATTTCTTCAGTGGCATCCGAATGTGCTTTTAGTGGTTAAAAACGGGTTTTGGATGACAAACGAACAAATCTAAGATCCGACACCCTTTGAATGTTAATTTGCTACAAGGATTAGATGGAAAACAAAGACTCGGAACCAAAACGAAGTTGAGTTTGAATACGAAAATGAATCTGACGACCAAACAAGCACCGAGTCGAATCCACCATAACTTACTTAATTATAACAATAGTATTTTGTAATTTTTCTTATTAGTTATTAGTGAAATAATTATAATAGAATAATATAAAATTGTGACATCATTTAATCATTTATTAATAAAAAAATTGAAGTAAAGTAGTTATTAATTGTATTTTTCCATCGTTTATTAATACACAAATTCGCAAAAAAAGGCCATAAATGGCCAGTGGGCCAGACACGAAACAACCCAAGTCCAAGCACAATTAGACCCGATATAAGACAGGCCAACAAGCGGGCCGCGACAGGGGCTGGGAAACTGGGCCAGGCACGGCACGGTGTGACGGCACCAATAACCGTGCCTGGGGAGGCTTGATTCTGGGCTGAGCACTGCGGGCCGGCCCGAGGCACGACACAACGGCCCAATACCAGTACGACTATTATCTCATGCCCATTCTTATGCCTTATGGGCATAAGATAGAATAACCGAAAAAACTATTACAGGCAATCAAGTGAACTTTTGTTGACGCTTGGGTAGACCTGCTAAAATTGAACCGACCCAAATAACCCGAACTTAAGACTCAAGTTTGTTCAAAAACCCAAACTGACCCGACCCGCTATAACCCGGCCTGAATGTTTTTGCGAACGGATTATCATTCATGAATAACTTGATGATAGTAGTTTACCTAAAAATGACCCGAACCATAAATAACGATCCGACTCAAACCCGATCTAAAACCAACAAACGCGAAGTTAACTTAACCCGTTTACCAGATCTACCGTCTACACTTGGGTAATATGGTGACAAGAATAATTAACTCATAATGGTAATGGCAACGAGATGGCCAATATCCAACCATCTACAAAAAAACATTAAGGTAATTACTCTAATAAATATGTGCAATACAAACCGTTGTGGCAAATTTTTATATTAAGACGGATATATATGTCTAAAGTTTCAGACGGATAAAATATACTATATTGAGTTGATAAGATAAAATCAAAATGTATATGCAAAAATAAAACATTTGTCATATATGCCCATGTGAATGAGATTTAACCCGTATTAAACTTAAGACGTATTCCATCCTTATTTATTAAAGCAAGAACCAATGTGCTTATTTGGCAAGCTGTCCTTAAAATTAGGAAGTTAGGGGATCACTTTTGCTATGATAATTAATTAAAAGTTTTATGGAAATTAACTACTTTGCAATATCACTATAACAACACCAATTATAGAGCATGATTTACATTTTATAATTAAAAGTATTGCTCTATAATAGAAATATTTTCCTAAAGTTCAAAATTTCTCTTAATTTACTTATTTTGTATTCCAGCAAAATATTTTACACAAATAAAAATTAAATTGACTATAAAATTATGAAGAAATAAAAATTAAAGTAAGAGATTGCAACGTCTTTTTAGTGATGAGGAGTAACCATTAACAATATAAAATAGGATTTAAAAAACGAAGAAAATTATCCTAAAAAATAGTTTATAAAACGAGTTTATACTAATCTAAGCACTTGATGTACAAACTTATATTATAATCAACAATTTCCAATATTTTATTAGAAAAACTGTAAACATTCTAAATTTTTTTTTGAGTTTTTGAGTTTTTATTTTTCTTTAACTTATATTGGGCACATGCAAAACATGATTATGAGGGTTTCAAATTATACGGAGTAGTTACTATTAATAATTAGCCGCAAATAAAAACCGTAACAAACTAACAACACATTTAAGCCCATGTTGTAGATTTGAAAAGTAATATATTTGATATAATTATATAAATTATATAAATATGTTTCTAAATCATGAACATATTATATGAAAATTTGTTTACGGAAACATGAGAGCGAAAGATGTTACTGGTATGTAAGTAAGATTATATTTGATTTATGAACATTTTTTTAAAAGATATATTGGGTAGCAACCATTTTTTATGTTTAGAGGTGACGGTAAGGTGGTATTTGACTATTGAGGGTTTTAACTTTGAATGTTCTGTAAATGGTGTGGGACTGTGGGTGATAGGGCTTTCAAGGGTTTATATGAAGGCTATCATATGGCAAATAGTTTGTTTGGGTGTGATTTACGGGCAAAAAGTTACAAGGTTTATGGACTTCATTTATTTCGGTCCAATACACCAGTGCACTCCAACTTTTTATTTTTTTGTCATTTGACTTTTTGATAAGGTTTTGATATTTTTACCTTAAATATCTTAAAGACTAATAAATTGTTATATGTTACAAGTATATTTATATTTACTATTTAAAAGTCTTTAAAATATATATTTACAATGATAAAATTAACATGTAAATGCACCAAACACGTGGTCAAAGCAAGACATTGATGACCATGTAGCCAAACGCGAAGAAAACCGAAAAATGGAAGGAGTGCTTTATAAAAAAAATTGGTTATAAATAGTAGGTTGTCAATTGTTTTTGTTTGTTTAAGTAGAGTGAACCTGAATGAATAGGTATACAGTTTTTCTTAAAAGTTACTGATAGTGCGATTTATATTTTAGCAATTTTTGTAAAGTATATTATAATATCGTTCAATTTTTAATTATTATATTTTTATATGATAATTTCATAAAATTGAATATTTAACAATTTGATTAAATTGGGTTAATGTACACGTGTCGGAATTTCCTTTTGCCCCACTTCACCAATTAATAATCTATACTAAATAAAAAAACGGGTAAATTTTCCTGGATTAAAAGTTTCATATTATCCCATTCACAGGTTCCTAAAACATGCACGAGTTTGAATAAATAAAAAAATGGTTTAACCATTTGCACGAGTCTAGAACTATCAAACCATGGCAAAAATTCCTTTTAAATGTGCACGTGTTAAATTTTTTATTTTGTCCTATGGGAAGGTTATAAAAACATGCACGTGTTTACTTAAATGGAAAACATGTTTAACGGCGAAAGTGGCAATTTAACCCCTTAACTTTGTTTAATGGTGAAACTAGGCACGTTACGTTTCATTTGTAGCAATCAAACCCCATAACTTTGTTTGAAAGTGAAATTAAACCCCATTGTTTGATTATTGATGAATATTTGACCAAAATTCATTTTATAATCCAATTAATCATATATAAACTTCATTTTTATAACCTTATAAATTTTATACAATATATAATTGTGATAAAATGTATTTTTGATAATTTTACCATTGTTAGACAATTAATTATATATGTACAATAATTCATGAAATTTTATCATACTTTTATTTGATTTATTATAAAAAGATGTAAAATTATTCTTTAGATGAAATTATTAATTTTTAGGAGTTATTAATTGCATAATATAAATATAAAGTGCACTTTTGTTGAGATTTTAGCTAGAAATTAAATTTAGGGTTGAATTTCACTTTTTGTTAAAGTTAAGGGGCTTGATTGCTACAATTGAAGCTTAAGGGGCCTTGTGACACCCTCAAATTTTCGGAAAGAAAAAAAATAATTTAAATAAATAAAAGATGAGAATACGTTTCTAATAGGTTCACTTTAGTGAAAATCGGTAAATTTTAAAACCGGAACCTACTATTAAATATATTCTTCATAACGAAGGTGTCTTAAAGAAAAAGGTTCATAACAAAAGGAAAAATAATATTATACATGAGAATTATCCAAAACGGGAGACATATCTGCCGTATAAATACGAAATAAAAGAGTGTATAATATATACAATCCTAAGAACCGAATATAGGTCCAAGGTAAATACTTCGCTCGCTAGCTCGTCAATGTACCCATGTATGCATCACAAACCTGCCAACCGCATTAAATATAAACACGGAAGCCACAGTCAGTGGGGAGTAACTCCGAGTTCTCCCAGCCACGAAATGTCGAGTTTAATAAAACATGAATAACATAAGGATGTATATGGAAAATACAACCTTAACATATACGATATGCTTTTCATGTTATGAAACAAATAACTAACATATAACCTAGCATATGAAGGCTAAGCTACTCATGCAAAGCTATCATGTGAATCAGTTAACAACCGGTAATCCAAACTCTATCAACCTTAGCCGGCTTGCATCTCACCTTCTAAGATTCATAGAATCATACAAACATGAAAGACCAATACGTCTAGAAACAGGCATAAGTTCTTAGTACAGTCAATAGTCGACTTCTGTAACTCGAGTCTATACCACAAGGTAGGAAAACATCCTAGTCCTAGACTGATCAGACCTAGCGACAACAGCTAACCCATTCCCTGTCTCATTACCAACAGTACATGAGAATCTCTACTAGGCGACCCCCTAAGCAGAGTTGGCTAGTACTTAAGCTGGCTCCATTCCCAAAGTGAAAGCAATTAGGCAGCCATGCCCCCGGCTTGGTATCAAAAGGCCCAAGTCAGTGACACAAAAGCTATCAAGCTGTAACCTCCATATGCCTATCGATGTCATGGTCCAAGATACTCATTTAGAATGTAGAATGGTCAAGACGCCATAACATCATAATTCTCTATGGGTACTTAGTCAACACGACATACATCATACAATTACACAGTCACGGGAAAAACTTCCTATCATGTGACTAATTGCATATAAATCATATTCAAATATCATATCGCCTCATATCTACTAAGGCTCATTCATTCATTCATTAAATAAAACCTTACTTGAAGACAAATCCCCGACCCGAGTCCCGCGACGGGTCATCAGTCAAAACGGGGCTGACTAGATCTTAGTTTGACCAAACCCGTTTGGTCAAACCGGCTAGAAACAGAGTCTTTACCAATAGACTTGACATAAAATCATCATATTCATTACATGTTATTTTATTAAAACTTCTAACATGTGAATTATTAAATCTTACGAAAACCCGCTTGACTTAAAGGATATTAAATTTAACTATAATCTCGTATTATAATTTCTAACATGTGAGAAATAATAATTTTATGAAAACCTTTTAATTAAATATTTTACTTATTAACATTTCTCACTTGCTAAATATTACAAAACACGATAAAATAACAATAACTCAAAAACCGTCACAAGTCCATGGAAGGAAACCCACGGGCTGATTTGGGCCGAACAAGACACGGGCCTGGACTGGGCCCACGGGCCTGGTTTGGGCCTGTTTTGGGTCGTCATTTTTAAAACCGTTTCTTAATATTTCCCGCATGCTTAACATATTTAAAACCCGTCAAAACAACAACAAAACAATCAAGTATCGACACAAACCCCAAGGACAATACCCGGACCAATCCAGACCGGCCTGGACCGGGCCTGAACCGGCCTGAACCGACCTGGTTTGGGCTGGTTTTTCAGCCATTCTCCACGGCTCCAACAACAACAAACACCAAATTAATTCCAACATGTTTTTAATTAACAAACAACCATTTTAACAACCAATTCAACCATCATCCATACAAAAATCATGATTATGAATAAATCATCCAAATATGTCAAGAACACTAAACATGTTAAAAATTCCATACAACATAATAATCATAACTACTTATCATGTTACTACCAAAAACCATAAATAACAATAACATGAACAAAAACATAAGATACAAAGGTATGTAACATTAATTCGTCGAGTAACTCGGAATCGTTACCTTAGCTAGCAAAATCAAGTAGCACCAAAATAAGAAGTAAAGAAATAAGAAACCCGTCTACTAGTCTTCTCCTAATATATACGAGTCACCAAACTCGTCTTCAAAATCTTCCCCTATAAGAAATGACAAGAATAATATTGTTAGTATTAAAACTTGATTTTCCATAATTTAAAGTGTTGAAAACGATTTTGTCGGAATTGAAAATAAACCGTACTTGAAGATGGAGAGCGAAGAGGAGATTCTAGAAATATAAGTTAGGACGGATTTGAATAAGAAATGAAGGTTTTGTGTCGATTTTGCTCAAGAACGATGAAGAACGATGAAGAACGATTAAAGAAAGTATTAATTAGATCTTAAGTTGATTTAGTGTAAAATGAAAAGATAGTTAGTGAGTAAGTGAGAGATTGGGCCGTGTAAATATAGAGGAAATATGGAGTCGGGTTTTGAAATTATTGTTACGGGATTGACTCGGGTTTTTATAATTAATTAAGGTAATTAATTAGATATTATTAGGTTTTATAATAGTTTAATGAAATATCTAGATATTAATTAGATATTATGTTATTTAAATCAAAAGAAAGGAAATATCAAATCCTAAGAAAGGAAAAAGAGACGTGTGAAATGGAGAGAAATCGGGTCTGTTTTTAAGCGATTTGCGGAGTTTAAATTGACGGATCGATAAAGTTACAAATATCTTAGATATTTGTATTAGTTTAATTAAAGTAATCAAAAGATCTAATATGAGTGGAAAGAAGGGTGTCTTGGGCGTGTGACTCATGTAAGAGTCGAGTTTCGGGTTTGTTTCGGGACTTAAGTTGACTCGGGAATAGTTAAATGACGCTCGGGTTTAAATCATAAAACCTTTTCTTTAATTCCGAATAAAATTCAAAATAATTATATTAAATTATCATAAATTCAAATAAATCTTAATAAAAATAAATTATATTTATTATTTTTCAAATATAATTTCGGTCTTTAAAATTACGAGATGAGTCGGGAAAAGTCAACGAAAGTCAAAGTTGACTTAAAAACGGGATTCTCATGGAATCTCGCAGAAATTCCAAATACGAACTCGGAATTTCCAAATTCGACTTGAAATAATAAATTCTAAATTAAAACTTAAATTTGCTGAAAAGTATCCGTAAAATATTTCCCTAGAAAAATAGGGTACATTTCGGGTTGTTACAGGCCTAATTTCACCATTGAACAAAGTTAAGGGGTTAAATTGCCACTTTCACGCATGTTAACCATTGGCATAGGTCAACAACTATTCAAACCCGGTTTTAATGAAGTCACCTAAATAACAAGACTAAATAGAAACTCAAATTTAACAAACAAGTACAAATATTGTACTACAACTACTCGGTCGATTGACCCTAAACTATCATTACACTAGTTACTATTGAAATTATAATTCAAATCTTAAAACGTAAATATAACTTTATAGCTTTGTAACTTTATAATAATAAAATTTGAAACGACATACCCGTATAAAATTGCACGGGTTTAAAACTAGTTGCCTTAAAGAAGAATAGCCGATGATAGATATAAGGTGGTGTCGGACAATAATCTGTTATTGAGAAGAAATTGATTCTAACGTTCCATCGATGTTTTTATGTTAAAGTGAGAGGTTCATGCCATTTAAATGGATTATGCAATTAGGCTCTGCAGTTTTTTGGTTACTATTAAACATGGAGTGAAACAAATCAAGCCTTTGTCATAAGTCATAACTGATAAGTATTTCTTGTATGAATGTCCTCACATTAGTAAATTTGAGAAAGCTTGGAAGTGACCGATTAAAAATGTACAAAGTAAGAAAATGGATCCAATTGTCGTAGGATTATTTTGGGATAAAAGTTTTTTATGTAAGACATTTTAGAAATTGAGAATTAGTTACTTCTGTAGTGTTATTTAGCATTGTTTATAATTTGTGTTTCATTATTTAGACCGTTTAAAACAAGAATTTGTGTTATTTAGTTGATTTCTTCTGATTGTAATTGTCGTTATACTATTATTACAGCCCAAGATTTTTACTTATATAGTATTATAGCAGAATTTTGCGCGATTAACAAAACTAGTTGTTGAATAAAAAGAAATACACTGGCATTGACATGTTTTTTTATTTTAGGGTAGGCATTGGCATGTTATATGACAGCTTTGTTCTTTTCCTTGAATGTCAACTACAAAATAATGTTCTTACATATAAATATCCCCTATTTTATTAGCACTCTAATCATCTAATGCTCATCATCAATATGTGAAGCAACCAATAACTCTTCAATGACAATAAATCATAGAAACAATGTCCTAAAATTGATTGCTCTTTCTTTCTCATTCTTCTTTTTATTTACTACCTTCACTTTAATTAGTGAAAAAAGAGTTTTCAAACTCCTATTGCAACCAAATATACTCACATTCATCAAGTCTTCATCATCAAATGACATTAGAGTACTCATTGGAATCCTAACAATGCCGGAACGACACCACAAACGACACAACCTTAGAATGATCTATGGATTGCAGCGGACGGAAGGGGCTAAAGTCGACGTGAAGTTTGTGTTATGCAATATTACTAACAAAGAAGACAATGTATTAGTGAGACTAGAGATTATGAGCTATAATGATATCATAATTCTTAATTGTAAGGAGAATATGAATGAAGGTAAGACATATACTTATTTCTCAAGCCTTCCTACAATATTTAATAGCAAACAAGGTCGTCCACCCCCGTATCATTATGTCATGAAGGCCGATGATGATACTTATATTAAGCTCGATAACTTGGTCGAGTCCTTAAAGCCTTTGCCTAGGGACGATTTGTACTACGGTTATGTTATTCCTGACCCGACTCTTGACCCGTTTACTCACTATATGTCCGGAATGGGATATCTAATCTCATGGGACCTTGTTGAATGGGTTAGAAAGTCGGATATACCCAAGGCCCATCTTAGCGGCCCAGAAGATAAGGTATTCGGAGAATGGCTCCGAATAGGGAGTCGGGCCAAAAATAGGTTTAGTGTTAAGTGGTCGATGTATGATTACCCTGACCCGCCAACTAAATAAGTAAAACGTCGATGTTATTACATGTAACTGTGTAAGGTCGTCTTATACAAGAGTTTGTGTAAACGAGTTTTTTGCAAGTTGTTTTTCACTTTTGGTTTTTCAGTTAAATATTTTTATGATTTTCATGGTTGTTGATCCGTTTTACAATAATAATGTATAACAACCTTATAAAAAGAGCTAGGGATGTCAGCTAGGCGGGTATAAGCGGTTACCGCTCCACACCCGTCCCAGTTAGGGCGGGTATGGGTAAAGTTTTAGCAGGTGATGAGGTGGGTACGGGTACAAATATTCTACCCGCCATGGGTGATGGGGGTGGGGATGAGTTTTACGTCATACCCAGCTAATACCCGCCTACCCACCACGTATCAAAAAAAAATATATATTATTATGACTTTTTATAAGGTTCTTTATTCCTTTTTATTGAAGATCTTTAAACTAGTGGTTTTATAAAAAATGAAAATTTTCTAAAATTCATAGGTTAAAGCTTAAGTGGTTAATGGGTAATGGGTCGGATACAAGTCTAAATTTTTACTTGACGGAGCGGATATGGGTATGAAAACTTGTCAAGCCACATATGGTGGCACAGATGTAAATAAAAATTGCTTGGTAGATACAGATATGGACGGACCTATATCCACCACCGCCTGCCCCAATGATATTCCTAAAAATAATTCAAAGAATATCGTTCCCTTTTGGAAGATTTTATTGAATGAGCGTCAATTGTACCAGGTAACACTACCAGGATCCGCTAAGTGTCTTACACTTTTAACCAAAGACTTGCAATAAGCTTACGGAATTACTTTTTCACATACGAACTTTACTTTTTCACATACATTTTTTCATTAATTTTCCGTACCATACCCTTTTCATAGAACTAGACAAATTAAAACTTATACATTACAATTTTCTTAAAATCGAATCTAATTGTTCTAAAAATTTAAATAATGAATTAAAACTCTCCAACTAGTGAATTAAATTTATTGTTTAACAATTATTAATAATTTTTACTCAAATTATTAGGGTTTTTTTATTGCTTAATTGTGAAAAAAGTCCATCAATTGTTGTTATCAGTATTCAGTAGGGGCAGTGGTTCTGGACGGTTGATGTTCTAGAATTGGGTCATAGGTGTCCACGTATGGTGTTCGTGGTTGTCGGAGCAGGCGAGGGGGAGTGTGGTCGTTCGTGCGGGAGAGGGGGAGTGCTAGGGAAGGGGATCGAAGAGCGAGGGGAGGGTGGTGGTGATGGTAGCCGGTGGTGGGTTAGGGGAGGAAAGGTCGGGATGGGTCAGTGGTGGTTAGAGTATAGGAGGGGGAGTGTTGGGGGCGGGATTGCCGGAGAGGGGAGTGCGGGAAAGGATTGGAATCTGTACTGTGGTCGGTGGTTGTGGTAGCTGGCGAAGGGCAGTCCAGGTCGACGGGAGCCACCTGTAACGGCGACCGGAGCAGATTTTTCTGGCGACCAAAGCAAGGGTGAATGGAAATTTTAGACTGGAGCAAGAGGCGTTGGTGGCGTTGGTGGTGAAGTGAGATGAGGGAAGGGAGGGAAAAACAAATGGATAAAAGACAATGAAAAAATGACAAGGGTACAATTGTAAAAGTCGTATGTGAAAAAGCACGTCCCTAAGCTTATTAGGTGGATCATGGATGACATGGAGTGTTTTGCATCCGGTGTTAGCTTGGGCCTTGGGCTTCAAAAATTGTTGTGTAAGACCCATTTTCAACTAAGATTAATCCATTAAACAAAAGCCCAAATAAATTACTTAATAAATTTGTAAAAAAATTTTTTTTTTTACATAACCTAAAAATTTTGGTGATTTCCCTACATAGTGCTACAACATAAAATAATTCCATAAATATGGTTGTTTTAAAAATAATTCCCACCATATTGTTTTTGTAGGCTTGAATAATCCAAAGCAAAATGTATGGAAACAAAAACAAACTGTATTTCCTAATCTCCCTATATATAAAAGCTGAGTTTTTTCCAGCCGGAAAAAACTCATGCTTTTTCCTCCTTTTTCTATCAAGTAGGTCACACACGGTTTCCAAAACATTTAATTATTCCCTCTCCTTCCCACACCAACTATCATACTTTCATTATATAAAATTATGAACTTATATAATATGATTTATATAACATGATGACAAACCTATACCGAGTATAAAGTCTTACCATTTCCTGCAATTAAACTTAAAATTAATTTTATTTATAAGAAATTATAAATATTTTTAGTAATTACAATTAATAAAAGCAAGTCCCTAAAATACTAAATAAACTCACCAAAAAAAATATAAGATTGATCAACATATATATTAATAGAAAAGTGAAAAATGACATAAACTACCAAAAAAATGATAACAAGTAAAAACGAAAAATATTAATGCAGAAATATTTACTTGAACAAAACAAAATGTGACAAACGCAGAAGTATTTACTTGAACAAAAAAAACGAAAAATATTAATGCAGAAGTAAAAACGAAAAATATTAATTCATATTTCCCATATTTCGTCTTATAATACTGTATTATAAAAAACGCAATAAATCAGAGTATATATTTAACATTTGAATAAGAGGGGCAATTCACTATATTTTGACCAATTTATATTGTCACAGACTCACGAAATTGAACACTTAATGACACACAGTTTATATACACGAGTATAAAACTTAGGATAACAACAACTATTATGATCCGTGCATTTTTTGCACGGATGTAAAACTAGTATGATGTAATGTAAAAGAATTATTCCGTACATGTAGTTCCCTTAATTTTTTTCTTTATTTTTAAATTTTAATAAGTTATATATTATTAGTATTGAGACTATTGACACATATACAATTTTCTTTGTGATTTTAACAGTATATTTCATATTATTAAAGTTTTGACTTTTCCTATATCTTCTACTTTTGCAATGAGACAAAAAAAATTAAATTAAGCATACTTCAAATAAAAATCCATGCACTCAATTTTTATTAAATCTTACTGTAACAAATAGTGAGTATAAATAAATCTCATGAAATGTTTTTTTGTCCAATACACAATTACACACGCAACCAACATTTTTAATGGTGAAAGTAGCAATAGAATCGGGAGTAGTGAAAGTAATAGAACAACAACGGTAGTAGTGAAATTATTAATATTAATGCGGCATTAGTGAAAGTATCAATAATTACGGCGGGGTAGTGAAAGAAACAACAATTATGACGGGAGTAGTGAAAGTAACAATAATTATGACAGGAGTAGTGAAAGTAACCGTAGTAATAACGAATGTAATAAAAGAAACAATAGTAACAATAAAAAAAAGTATATATGAACAATTAATTGACCAATTGATTAGAGTAAAATATTAATTGTGAAAGTAATGAATTGTCTCATACTTTCTTTTATCGTAATTTTAAGATATGTAAGAAGAAAATATATTAATGATAAATTTATGAGTTATGCAACTTTAAAATATAGTTAACTAGATTTCATGCCCGTGCGATGCACGGGTCTACCTTAATGTCATTTTATTAGAATATAACTATAATATATGGGCCACAACCAAAACCTTTTGATAGATGAACCATCTCAACCAAAACCTTAAGGTGATGGTTGTGGCCCATATATTATAGTTATATTCTAATATGCCCCCTCACTCGAATGCCCATTGGGCTTGAAGAGTGGTTGGTTAGTGCACAGGCCCCCCATACCATGTGCGGGTTTTTTCCACTTGGTGAGTTTTTGTGAGAATATTGGGGGCTGCCAGGGTTTGAACACGTGACCTTCTGTCACTCTGACTCTGATACCAGGTTAGAAATTGAGAAATGAATTGTATTATTGAGTTGTGTTGTTGATAACATAGAATGATCGGTATTTATAATACCTTACAATAAACCCTAAGTTTTACCAAACCCTAATGACAGCCGTCATACCGTAGCCGTCACCTTGAAGTCTTATACTAAACCCTAGACTCTCTAACATCCCCCCTCAAACTCATGGTAATTTTGATAAAAATTTCCATGAGTTTGCACAAACAATAAAATAAGAAAAAAAAAATCAATCTTCATCTTCTTTGGCTTCATTATCATCTTCATCTTCGCAAGGTTGGTAAGATGAACGAGTATTAAACTCGTTAGAACATTTCTTCGAACAAGAACGTTAAGCTTTTCGGACTTGTCGAATATCAAATAATTTGCTAGGAACACTAATCGAACCTAAACAAATTTCAATAAAACGGAAAACTATCCGTCAAATTCAATAATTGGAGAACGTTAATTTTTTCGGACTCCAAATTTAATCGCGTAACTCGCCAGTCAAATTTTGAACCACCTTGAACGAATTTGAAAACTTTTAATTTCAAAGAGATTGAAATTGATGATAGTGCACGCGCATAAAATTTAGGGGATGACAAAATCAAGACAAAGTATCAAACAAATTGCCTTTGCTTTATGACTACCATTATTTGTTAGTGTAAGCAACCTTGGTCTTTGACGGAGACACAAGAGCACACCAACACAGAATAATACGGAACATATTTTTTTTTTTTTTTTTTAAAATTAGATAGTACATAACGAGTCCCGCCGGCAGGTTTAATTTCTTACATTATCAACCCACCGGCGAGGTAGCGGAAGCGATTTTTGTAGAGTCCTCTAGGAAAGAGGCTCTGATACCATGATAGATGAACCATCTCAACCAAAACCTTAAGGTGATGGTTGTGGCCCATATATTATAGTTATATTCTAATATATTTTTGTAATTTTCCTATAACAGTTAACTTATAAAAATAAACTTTTGAAGTTTTAAGACTATAATAAAATATACTCCGTAATTTTTTTAAAAATAATATTGATATATTGATTCAACTTCTATTTTAAACATATGTTACCAACCTTGTCGGGACTCAAGTTATATTTGATCTATATTATGACTCGAAAAATTATCCAAAGTAACTAAGAATTAAGTTTTCTAAGACAATGTTTAAGAAACTCAAAAGATTTTGGGTTGATCACCTCACCTTATGCTAATTGTTCGATATGGGGCAATTCTACTATTTATAGTTATTAGTATATTCACCACACATACATTATTTTTCAATGTGAGATATATAACATACTAAGAATTACACAAAGTATATGCAAATAATATGAAATTCTATACTGTAATGATAGCATTTTTTTACCACGAATCTAGTTATATTATTTTCATAATTAATACAAAATTTTAAGAGCTCTCTAAAACAATACTCTCTCTGTCTTAATCATTTGTTTACCTTTGATTAAAATACTCTTAAAAAAAGGCAAACAAATGACCGGGACGAACGGAGTATTTGAGAGATTTAAAGGACTTTGGGTTCATCTCTAAGTTTCAAGGACGACTCTTATTTATAATCGCGTGATCATCCCAGCTTATGATATTTCTCCGATGTGGGACAATTCTTCTATTTATACATAATATATTCACCACACTTACATTACTTTTCAATGTGAGACAAATAACATACTTAGTAGTTACCATTAAAAATATTATATATGATAACTTTCCTAAATAAATTTTGATGATGTAAATTTTATTAAGGTGGAGATAATAATACAAACTTTTAAGATCATTGTAAGATAATACTTGAGAGATTCAAAAGATTTTAGGTGAATATCTAAGTTGAAAGATACTCATTTTCCCAATATTTTTTTGTGAAATGAATGTTAAAAATTTGCATATAAAAATTATAAACACCACTTAATATAATATAGGAAATGTATATTGATAAATAAAATATTTTTCACTTTATTATTTAATGATATTTTCCTAAATTAATTTTTGATGATGTAAGTTTCACTAATGTGGATACAAATTTTTAAGAGCTCTCTAAGACAATATTTAAGAGACTTTAAAGATTTTGGGTTGATATTTAAGTTTCAAGGATGAATCTTATTTATAATTATAAGATCACCCCAGCTTATGATAATATTCTGAAGTGAGACAATATACTATTTATACGTAATATATTTACCACACTTGTATTATATTTCAATGTAGGACAAATAACTTATTAAGTAGTACACCATCAAAATTATTACTTATATAATACTTTCCTAAGTTTTCAAAATTAAGTTTGATGATGTAAATTTCACTATATTGGAGTTAATAATACAAAATTTTAAAGGTTCATTAAACTAATACTTAAGAAACTAAAATAACACCTATTTATAATCATACTTAGTATATATATTTTCCACAAATACATTAATTTTCAATGTGGTACTAATGACACATTAAGTAGTTTATCATCAAAATTATTATTTATGATAATTTTCTAAATTAATTTTTAATAATGTAAATTTAACTATTGTGACTATTATAATTCCATTTTGTTAAGAGCTCTCAATAACAATAATTAAGAGACTTAAAAAATTGTGGGTTTATACTAAAGTTCAAGGATGATTCATATTTATAATCATATGATCACCCTATGTTATAAAAAATTTTCAATGTGGGACAATTTACAATTTATAAGTAATATATTCACCACAAATACATTATTCTTCAATGTGGGATTAATAACAAACTAAGTAGTACACCATCTTTTTTCATATAATATTTATTTCTTAACTGTTACTAAATTATTATATTAATATTAGAATAATAAAAAAATATTTTAAATGTCATTTATTAAATTTTTAAAGTCATTTATTAACATAACAATATAAAAAATTAGTTTAAAAGCCCGTGCGATGATCGATGATCATATTGATGATCACTTCACCTTATGATAATTTTTTAATGTGGGACAAATTTTAATATTTATACGTAGTATACATTCAAGAGTCACCATACCTACATTGTTTTTTTCAATGTGGGACAAATAACACATTAAATTATTTACCATCAAAATTATTATTTATGATACTTTTCTAAATTAATTTTTAATGATGTAAATTTCACTATAGTGAAAATTATAATACAAATTTTAAGAGGTTTGTAAGACAATATGTAAGAGGCTCAAAAGATTTTGGGTTGAAACTTTAGTTCCAAATATGATTCTTATTTGTAATCATAAGATCACCCAACTTATGATAATTTTCTGACGTGAGACAATTCTACTATTTATAGGTAATATATTCACCTTTTCAATGTAGGACAAATAATATACTAAAAATTACACCAAGTATGTGCAAATAATATGAGTTTCTATACTTTGCAGGGTTTTTTTTCATCGCGAATCTAATTATATTATTTTCATAATTTTTTTTACAATACTTCAATTTTTTTAATAATACCTTTTAAAATTAATTTTTGATGATGTAATTTTAACAATTGTGAAGATAATAATACACAATCTTTTAAGAAATCTTTAAGACAATACTTAAGAGACTTAGAAGATTTTAGTTTGTTATATAAGGTCCAAGAATGATTCCTATATTTAATCATAGGATCACCCACCTTATGTTAATTTTATGATGTGAGATAATTTTACTATTTATACATAGTATATTCATCACATCTACAAACTTTTAAGAGATCTCTAAGACAATATTTAAGAGATTCAAAAATTTTGGGTTGATACATAAGGTTTAAGGATGACTCCTATTTATAATCATAGGATTACCCACTTTATTATTTTTTTGATGTGGGACAATTCTACTATTTATATGTAATATTTTTACCACATCTACATTATTTTCCAATGTGGAACAAATAATAGTTATGAATTTAATTTTTATTTATAAAATTTCTAAAAAGTTGAAAAGTTTATAATATTATTAGGAAAATAATTAATTTAAAATATATAAACAAAATCTAAAAGTTCAACCATAACTTGGAAAGTATATGTATGAATTTAATGTTGAAAAGTTGATAATATTATTAGGAAAATAATTGATTTAAAAAATATAATCAAAATTTAAGAGTTCAACCATAACTTGGAAAGTATATGTATGAATTTAATTTTTAAAAGTTCCTATAAAGGTGGAGCTACTCACGTGCCTTGAAAAAAAGCATCTTATATATATATATATATTGATTGATTAAAATAAATTTAATGATAAATAGAGATAGACCGCGCGGGGCTGGGCACCAATACTAGTATTATATCTTTTGGAAACCTAGCTTGATTTATTTACCTTTTAATAGTTTCCAAAATATTATGTGTAAGTTAAATAATTATAAACTTTTTATTTAATGTATTATATTCTATGTTATTAATTAATACCATAAGTGGGACATGTTATTTTAAGGAAAATCACCTTATTTTGGTATTTTTCTAAATTTATAGTTTAGCCAAAATTATATAATATTTAATTGAAATCCCTTGATCAGGTCTATCACACAACGCTATTGATTAAAAACTATATAATATAATTAATTTGTATAACTTTATTTAATTATATGAAAATCCTTTGATTTCAGGATTTAATACTTGATAATTAGGCACTCAATATCTAAGACACAGATGATGCACAATTTTTTTATTTTAAAAACGATCCATAGACCTATGTTGATCCCACTAGTCCACTACTACATTCCCCGTCAAAATTCCAACAAATCATGGTCATATTTAGGGTGCCCATATTAATTTAGTAGCAAATGCCAACCTTAACAAATAGTAAAAAGATGGCCATGTAAAGTGGTTAGCAAAGGAGTGGACCTTGCGGTTTTGGAGGCCTTGGAGCTTATCAGTTATCACAAAGTTGACATTAATTAGAAAACAAAAATAAAGATCCACCATTGTAAACTGTAAAGCACCACGGATTGCACTAACATAAGTACAATATTTATCATTTCCCTATTAATTATTGTCTTTCAAAATTTAATCGGCTAACAAAAACATCGGTTGATCTTACTTAAGTCCGTATAATTTTTCACAACCTCGTTTTATTCCCCACCTTTAATTCGATTTGGTGTGACCACTTTTGCTAGAGTATAAAAACAATTTTGATACTTTAACCACCCCCTTACTTTCTAAAGTGAAATATTAGCATCAAGTTATGGGTTCAAATTTCATTACCCCACTTTTTAAAGCGGAATATTAGCATCAAATATGTGTAGGTCTGCAGTTGCTTCCACACTTTAAGCCTAAAAAGATATTGTGTGCCTGGGCGTAATAAAATATAAAAACGATCTTGAAACTATAACCATCAACAACATGTTTACTTCACAACTACAAGTTTAAATGACTTTAAACACAAAAAATGGGGGTACAAAACTACAAACATAACTGTTATTTAGTAGTAAAGAGTAGTTAATGACGTTCTCTTGTCTCTTCATTCCAATAAGGAGTCAATTTTACAATGACCTCATCCATACTTTTTCCCAGCTAGAATTTGTTAATGGAGGCAGTAGTGGAATACCTAACTAGCTATATCCCCCATAAGCTATTCGCTTTGTTCCGGGCTTCCAGTGAATAGTTTACAATTACTTTATTTTATGATCAGAAAATAAAATAAACGTAAACTGTTGACTAGAACGGAGGAAGTAATACATACCGAAATTGTATAAGCCTAGTGATATCGACTCAGGTTCTATTAACGTTTGTATGTTTAAACATAGACGAAGCCATAACTTATATGAGTGTAATACAAAATCGTGTTTTAACAAAGTTGTCATTCTTTTTTTTTCTTATGGAATCTTAACTCGAAAATATTAAATCATCGGACAAGTTAACTATGTACTCGTAAAATGTCTATTGTCCAAATACTCATCAATTACATAGTGATTACACCAGCGAGATTAAATCTACTTTCACTAATAATTGTATTGACTTTGTATGACTTTAATACCTTTTGACGTATGAGTGTATGACACGAATCAATTTGTAGTTCAATTAGTAATATTGTAGATACTAATCAATTAAACTTTAAGATTATAACGGATTATAACTAAATGACTTGAATAATATTGATAGAACGGTTAACAATTTATGGTAATGATATCTTGGAGCAATCTAAATATCTTTCTAAAGATAATATTTCCTAATTAGCTTATTAATGTGTGCTCTTAAGGCACGGGTTAGAAAAATTAATAATATATTTTCCTAATATTCTCTAATACGAAGATTATCCTTTTTTGCGAGTCTAAGATCACCAACAGATAAATAAAAAATTCCAACATGAACAAAAACTTTCTTTCTTTCCCAGAAATATTAGTTTACAATGACTAATTACAGATTATTGCCAATCCCAAATCATCACCAATAGATTAAAAAAAACCATTGATCATCATTAATTAGAAAGCCAAATATATACTCTCTCCGATTCTCTTATTTCAGACCACTTTTAAAAACTAGGGAGTACTGGTGGCGTCAAATCATTTTCCTAAGCGGGTGCGAACCTTCGTTAGGTGAAACACTTCAAGAGGCTAACAATAATGATGAAGAAATAGTTTTCTTGATGAAGTAAGTCATGTTGCACAAGCCTTTGCATTGCAGGGTTTTGAGGCAGCTGATTACTGTAATAAAGTAAAGTTGTCACCATGGAAGTTGGTTGCTCCACTATTGATCTCAATAGCCTTGTAAATTGTCTCAATATCAAGGGCTTAATAGACTGCAAATCATGATTGAATGATTTGTGTTAGTATTTATTTACTAGGTACTATATAATTGAAATATATATTATAATATAGGACGGTCTCATGCTAGTTATATTTATGAGCCAAGTCAATTAAATTACTAACGGGTTGGCAAATGGGTGTGTCATATATATTTACCTAAAAGAAGATGACCAAAGAGAAGTATAATAAAGTCTTAGGTATAATAGTACAGTCCTGAAGGACACAACTTTTTTCTATAGTTATTGTGTGAGACTGTGTTTTGAGAGACTGAACGACTTTTGAATAAGACAAACTAACAATCAATATTGAGTTAAAATTAAAGAAGCAAGCATATACTCCTATATTCCTATATATATATATGTGCTAATTAATTAAATTTGCATATTAATAAGAACTTACCATAGGAGTGATGAGATAGAGGAACTTCACTTATTTGGGATTATGAGTTGAAGCAAGTTGTTAGTTGAAAGAAGAAAGAATTTAATTAACTGCCAAAGCAACAACTTTGAGAACAATTTGTCAAAGCAAAGAACCACCATGATTATAGAGAATTATATATAAGAGGGAGGCCGGTGACTACTTTTTTGGAAATTCATTTTCTATAATATATAAACTACTATATTATATAATAATATAGTATAATATAATATAAGAAGAAAATAAATAAAAGAGATGTAATATAAAGGGAGATATAATTTTAGTTTTGACTTGTAAAAGGGGTAGGGGAATATTTGCTAAAGGGACAAAAGAAAGAAAGGTTGACCTAGCTATAGCTAACTTAGACTCCACGAAACAATTATTAGAACATTTTTCTAATTTTATTATTATAAATTATTATTATTGGAGCATAAAATTAACATACTAATTTATCCAATCGTGATGTATATGTGTCATAATAGAGTGATAGCTAGCGTATCATTATTCTTTTGTTTGGATTGATACGTTTATCATATCTTAGATAATAAAAAAAAACACTAATAATGCTATGGAAGAATCAAACTTATATACTAGGAGTAGTTATCAAAGCTATGGTAAATTCAAGCTTCGTCGGGAATAATCTTGTAGAGTGTTTATGGTCTCAGACTATCCCTTTTTAACTTCGAACATGTTACTCACGGATGACTTACCTGATATACGTAATTTGCAGGTTATTATATATATATATATATCTGGAGGTTTTTCCTGCTGATATGCACTAAAAGTAGCGGCCGTGAATCCCCAAGTCATCCTTGAAAAAAAAACATTATTGTGAATTTGTGTTAATTTTAATAGGTGAAGCTGAAATCGTCTTAAATTCATATCTATCATAGATTTTTTATTATGTCTATTTTGTTCTTAGGAAACAAAAATAATACGAGTAATAACCAACAAATACAATTGATCCTGTAATCATTGGTGAAACCCCACTTTCACATTTTGTTTATGAATGGGTTGGTTTGGTATTACCTACTACTTGTTACAACCAGGGGCGAACTGGCGCGGTAGCAAGGGGTAGCGGCCGCTACCCCAAACCCGGGAAAAAAAATGAGAAAAATGAGATTATGCTACCCCGTACTAATGGTCAAATAGAAATATACTCTAATTAGAAATATACTCTAATTAGAATATTCCAATTTTGCCACCCGTGTTCAAGCCTCCCGAGAAGCATTTTTTTATTTTTCTTCACATTATTTTTTGCTTTTCATTCATAATATAATACGGTTGATGACTTGATAGGTGTATGTTATACTCCGTATTTAATGATTCCTTTTTGCAATTTAAACATTATAAAAAGTGAAAAAGTAAATTACCTATATACTTATATAATACTCCTCTATCATATACGACTATACTATTTTACACATTATTCCTTGTTACCCCCTCCATTTCAATAATTTAATTACCTACTTTATTCTTTATGAGTGATATTTTAATCAAAATGTGAACAAATAATTGGGACGTTGATGTATTTTTTTGTTATAAATTACTAGTTGTGGCACTCTCAATAGTAACACTCAATTAATGGCATATGGGAGTTGTTCACGTATATAAACGATCATCAGAAGTTCTAAACTACTAGGACATAGGTCTCGGGTGTAATAAACAATACTCCCTCCGATCCAGACCAATTGTAACACTTACCATAAATGGACGATCCACACCAATGGTAACATATCTTATTTGGCCCACAACATTACTATGTTATCCTTTTTCTCATTTGATATTTACACAAAATGCCATTACATGGCCCACCTATCAACCCCACTATTAAACCCACTATTACATGGCCCACCTACTTTTTCCCTTTTTACCCCTTCTTTTTCCATCTTTTCTTAAATACTCCATTTTCCACCATGTTACCATTTGTGTGGATCGGAGGGAGTATAAAACACTAAGCGCGAAAAAAAAAAATCTTTTCAAATGATTTTTAAAAAAAGTTGATTACAAAAAACTATGTTCATCTAAGTTTTTTTTCAAGAGTAAATGTTATAAAAATTTCGCTACCCCGTAAATAAAATCCTGGGTTCGCCCCTGGTTACAACATCTGTATTCATTTAGCAAGTCTTGTGTTAAACGGTCACATTTCGTCTTTTAAAAACAACCACGATTATCATAACCAGTACAATTTTCACAATTTTCTAATACATAACATGTTATTTTTCATTGTTGTCGTCAAAATGACGACTAATAGAGAATATTAGGCTTATCATATTAGAGAATTAGGATTATCATAATTTTCTCTAATACGATCATCTTAATATTCTCTAATAGACCACATTGCCACTCCGATCACTCCACCTTCGACAACCTCTCAACAAGAGCTCTGCCATCACCCATGCTGCCAATTATAATGTCCGAACTACACCCGTGGCACATACGACCAATATTGTCAGGACCGGGATCCTACTTTGGATCGAAGAAGGGCTGATAGGATCGGATCGCGGGATCGAATCGAGCATCGTAGCCCAAAAATAGCTTGGATAAACATTCTTATTTAAAAACATTAGGTATAATTTGTGATGTATAATATTATAAGTCAATTTAATGACATGAAGGTCTTAATAATCTCATCCATATATTACATACACTTTTAATTTAGAATTTTAAGTACAAAAGAACAACAACCTCACAAATTAGAATACAAATAAGTCTATTATTACGATCTTGAACGATCCTCCCACCGATCATATACGATCCTCTAGCTGCGATCATGTCAAATCCTATCCAATCCTAAACGATATCAAAACGATCGTACCACCAAAACAATCCTACCACGATTTAAATCGTTTTCCACTTTGTGGCTCGTAGAATCGTACGATCCTACGACCCGGGTCTCGATTTTAACAACAATGCCCACGATAGACCTCACCAAGCCCACACCTGACATGGGACGTCACCATCGACTTAAAATATCAAGCGTTCGACTCCGCAATTATGTACAACAGAGAACTCGCCCTTCACACAACGTGCCCACGCATTCTCTAATAGCAACATTAAGCATATCTTTGTAAAAAGACGAAATTGGTTTGTCTTCAATGAGAATTTGCGATATTAGTTACTTTGTACTCTATCTCATTTGTGATGGAACTATTTTATCACAAGTTTGTAACATATCACAAAGAGCTACTAAGAAAACAAGTACGAGGATAAATGAGAGTAGAACTTTAATTTGAGTCACAAATTCGTCACCATCATAAGGCCTCCCTAATATTAAAATTCGTTTGTTGGGGTAGTAGTCTAGTAGATGTCGGGGAGCCCAACAAAATGTGAACCAAGATGTCACACATAGCTATACAAATTCTACAATATGGTATGCAACTGTGCATGCATGTTAGTGTTTGTCTTCTGTGTTTGTCTTCTTTATGACACTACTATGGCGTTTTATTTAGCACAAATTGTATAGCTTGTTAAAACTCCCCCAATCTTAGAGTAATTGCGCCCTTTTATTTTGAGTGATTTAAGAAAAATTGGGCAAGATAATTATTACTCACCTTATTCCGGTTATTTTTGGCGGCTGGTTAACATCGACGACGTTTTAGGAAACATCGACGACGTTTTTATTAAGAAAGACAATAATGCCCTTATTCACTTATACTCTCTATCTCTCTTCTCTCTTCTCTAATTCCCCAAAATCAAATACAATTAAATTCAACTAAAATAATTAAAATCTTACAACAACAACAATTTTACTAAATCGAACTACAACAATTTCCCTAAATCGATTATCATGACGGACGAACACTCTTCGGTATGTTTACATATTAATCAAAATTTAAGTTTGTTAATTTATTTTTTCCGGAATCCGTTAATTGTTTGTTTATACTTATTTAAGTTAATTGATTTACGTAACGTCTTAGTTAGTTAAAATTCAATTTCGGTTTTTTTTAAAAAAAAATTTGGAAAAAATACCATGGTCAGACGAAGAACTGGATGTCATGGACCATGGCCAGACATCCATTTCTAACGTCTGACCATGGCCAGACATCCATTTCTAACGTCTGACCATACACGTTGGAAATGGACGTCCAACCATGGCCACACATCCATTTCCAACGTCTGACCATGGCCAGACGTTAGAAATGGATGTCTGGCCATGGTTGGACGTCCATTTCCAACGTTTGTCCATGGTTAGACGTTAGAAATGGATGTCTGGCCATGGTCCATGACATCTATTTCTGTGTCTGACCATGGTTATAAAACTCAGTTTTTTTGTCTGACCATTGTGAGATGATATCGATTTTTTATAACCCCGATTAATAACATTTTAGGTATGTAGATCATGATTTACTAATATATGTTAATTATTTAATGTCTAATTAGCGCCGTATTTGCATTGAACATGACTCGTTTGAGGATTTCGGGAATAATAACAGTGATTACAATCCGTATTTTGATACGACGTTTGATTTTGTCACCTGTGATGATGCCTTTAATTGGGCGAGTATTATTGCAATGGATCATGGTTTTGCTTTGGTTAAAGCAAATAATTGGCCAAAAAACAGAAGAAAAGACGGGTTGTTGGCATCTTACTTTCGATGTTCAAGGTAAGGTAGACCTCCTCCAATTGATGATCCTGAGAAGCGACGTAGGTCGAATAAGTGTGGATGCAGTTTCCGTACCCGAGCCGTGCAGAACTACCCTCGGCAAGGTGACGATAGCGGGGCAGTTTGGAACATAATCACCGCTGAGGGTAAAGGGTTTCACAACCATGAGGAAGTGGTTTACAAGGACGGTGATCGTCATTTTGTGGCTTTGGATAACGAGGAGAAAGCATATGTGAGGCAACAGGTTAAGGCCGGTGTGCTCCCAAGAGACATAAAGAACGCTCTTCACCAGGGGCGTCTTAAAATTTTGGGAGGCCCGGTGCTAGAAAGTCGACGTGGGTCATAAAATTGATTTTAACGTTGTATGTTTAAAAGGCAAAATATGTGTCCTCATATAATATATCCACCTTATTAAGATACTACCCATCACGCCTAAAGTTTTGAAACTCATACCGCAAATATATGTAAATTTAAAACGATGTCGGGTGGAGTACTTTTTTTCACGTTTTATGATAATACGCATCTCATTTATAAAGTATTTTGAATTAGCGTTAAATAAGCAAATAATGTTTTCTTAACTCATAATTATATGAAAATGGGTAAAAATCGAGGGTATAACTCTTAAAAAATATTTAGAATAGGGAAAAAGAGAAAATGGAAAGATGGAAAAAATATGACCATAAAATATAAGGTAAACAAGCTAGAAAAGAAAGTAAAAAAAATGAAAATTCAAAAGCGGAGCTATTGGGATTCGAACTAGGGTGGCCTGGAACTTAGTTTCCATAAAAAAAGCCTTCAACCACTACACCCAAATGTATTAATGTCATTATTACAATGCTGATATTATATACCCTTACAATGTATGTAAATGAGGCCCTCCAAGGAGGAGGCCCGGTTCTTGGGCTCAGCCTGAACCGGGCCTTAGCCGCCCCTGCTTTTCACCCAAGAACGTCGGGTAAACCTCAACCGTCAAATAATCAGATATATAATAAGACCAAAAAACTGAGGCGAGAATTTAGGGGTGGAAGGAACACGGCACTACAAATGTTTGCTCTTGCCGTTGAAGCGCATTATTTGCAATGGCATGAGAGTGATCCTGAGACACGACAAATCTCTCATATATTCATGGCACATCCCGTAGCCGTGCAGCTATTCCGAGCCTATCATTATGTTGTGCTCATTGATTCGACATACAAGACAAACACGTACAAGAATCCACTGGTTGAGATTGTCGGTGTTACCCCGACAGTGAATTCGTTCCTAATTGCTTGTGCACTTGTTCCTACGGAGTCCGAGACTTCCTACACATGGATATAGAGGCGGTTGTCGGACATTCTCGCTTGTGTCTTTGTTTCCCCTACCGTCTTCGTCACCGACCGGGAGTTGGGTTTGATCGCCGCTCTTAGGGAGGTGTTTCCCGGTTCTAGTCATTTCTTGTGTCGGTGGCAAGTGAACCGCGCCATCAATGCCAAAACCCTGAACATTTACAAGACGGAGTGGTATAGAGATCTTGTCTACTATAATCCAGAAGCGGGTTGGGTACGGGTTATCGATGCAATAACCGTGGAAGAGTTTGAAAGAGCTTTGGAGTGTTTTCGCGTCAAGTGAGTTTCCTTAGGGAACTATGTTCTGAGCACTTGAGCGATGCACAAGGAGAAGTTTGTGCGATGTTATACAAACGATGTCCTACATTTCGGTAACACGTCTACTTCCTGTGTCGAGTCGGCTCATTCTCTCCTTAAGACATGGTTGCAAAGTGCGAATTTGACACTTGATAGTATGTGGTCGAAGATGCTTGAAAGTCAACACTCCAAGATTAGAAAGGCACTTAAGGGTAGACACCTACTAACACCGCGAGCCTCTCGTCGCGATGTCATGCCTAGCTGCCGGTACAGATAAGCCAAACAAGCGGCACCCCAAGCATACTCTCCAACCTGCTCCAGATCATCAAGCAAGGGTAACAACTGAGCTGACACCCTATCCCCAGACTTGTCCACAAACAAAGTCTGTCCCAACAACAATAACAAATAAGCACGGAGGGAGTTATGCTCGTTCCCTTCCGTGATATGGGCCCTCAAAGCTGACACCAACAAGCCACCACCCTTATATAAAGGTGGTGCCACCTCGTCGGGAAGTATGCCGAAAAATTGTGCCACATCCATCTTCAAACCCATCTTCTCCCTCGAAGAACCCGCAGCAGAGGTACCCCTCACAAACACCCTCGAACCAAGAGGCCGAATCCCAAGAATCTGCTCCACATCGTGAAGCGTAATGGTGATCTCCCCGAAAGGCATATGAAATGTGTTCGTATCCGGCTGCTACCTCTCTATGAAAGCGCTCAGAAGGTTCTCATCTAAAGCCGTCGTGCAGCACATCGTCAACCCAGTCAACTGAAACCTCCTAACAACATCAGTCGGCACCTTCATCTTCCCTAACCCATCAACATAACTCAACCTCTCGTAGATCTTAATAAAGGACCTAGCCGCCTCGGTCTCGTTCCAACTACTAAATGCCACATGCCCACCAAAACTCCGTAACGCCGAAATGTTACGGGGCCCACCAGAAACTGGGGATTTAAGGAGCCAATCAGTGTCGTTGCGCGGCTTCTTCCGCGGCTCCCTCTGCGAACCATCCTCCAACCTAGAATAGCGGCTAAAAGAGTCCCGGGCTAACCTCTGAGACAACGGTAACTCCGATCTCGAAAAAGGTACAGACCGCTCCACCATATCCTCCTCGCCCTCCGACTCCTCGTCCACCAAACCCTCGTCAACAATATCATCTTCCCCATATACGTCGTCCCCTTCCTCGAAACCTTGATCAATCTGAGAAACACTACCTCCTACCTCCTCTGACCTCTCCCTCTCAGAAATACCGCTACTAACGGGATTAGATCTATTACACCGAAAAACAATACGACGCTTTGAAGCCGTGACTCTACGGTTCACCGTACGATCTTCGGGAACCATAACGCTCTTTCCTCGAACTCCCATATGCATTAGACAATTTTGAACATTCAAATAAGCGTAAATAATATTTCTAAAACATATTATCATCGAACAAATTAATTTAATCAACTTAATTAACAAATTATAAAAATATTTCAAATAACTCATGGACGGACTTTTAATCAAAAAATTCAAACCATGGGCGAGTTTTTTTTCTATGGAAATCCAACCATGGTGGGATGAAAAAACTGGAAATCCCACCATGGTTGGACAACCATTTCACACGTCCAACCATGGTTAGACGTGTGAAATGGTTGTCCAACCATGGTGGGATGAAAAATTCTGGAAATCCACCATGGTTGGAAAACCATTTCACACGTCCAACCATGGTTAGACGTGTGAAATGGTTGTCCAACCATGGTGGATTTCCAGAATTTTTCATCCCACCATGGTTGGACAACCATTTCACACGTCCCACTATGGTGGGATTTGGGGGAAAAAAAATCCCCCATGGTTGGACGTGTGAAATGGTTGTCCAACCATGGGGGAAATTTTTTTTTCCTCCAAATCCCACCATGGTGGGATGAAGAACTCGGAAAAAAAATCGATTATTTATTTCTTTATACAAATTATTAACACAAATCACAACAACAAACAACAACATCACATAACTATAAGATTTTACAACAAAACAAACAAATAAACAAACAACTAAGAACAATCTAATAACTAAAAGTTTACAAATTAAAACAAAAACTAACAACAAATTAAAACAAAAGCTAACAACAAATTAAAACAAAAACTAACAACAAACAAATTAAACCAAATTAAACAAAAAAACTAGCAACAATATAACTAGATCTACAAAATTTTAAAAAAAAAAAAGGAAGAAGAACACTTACCGGCGCAGGCGGCAGGCGGGTGCAAGGGCAGGGGTAGGGCCGGTGGTGGCGGTGGTGGCGGTGGGGGTGAGGGAGGGGGCCAGGTGAGTGTTTTATTGGATTTTGAATTTATTAAACTTTCGGAGAAAATTTGTTTAGAGAGAGAAAGACTAAGGGCATGTGACGTCTTTTTTATGAAAAACGTCGTCGACGTTTTTTAAAGCGTCGTCGATGTTTTACAATCCGGTTATTTTTTAAACTTTTTTTTACACAATGATCAATGAAAGGGATGTAGACTACTATTTGTGTTTGTAGAAAGTGGTATTAGATGACAAGTGGACACTTTTGCAATTGTATAATTAAATTACTCATTTAGAGCATGTCTAATAGTATATAAAGGTAAACAAATGAACGAGACACCAAAAAATGAAAATGATAAACAAATGACTGAGAGAGAGGGAGTATATAAGTGTTGGGATTTTTGGTATGAACCACACACAATAAAAATATAAGAATCGAAAAAATAACAAGGACACAATATTTACGAGGTTTACCGACATAGGGCTTCACTATAGTTGCACAAGGAATTTTATTGACCATCCATATGAAACTAGTGATTGAATTAGAGATCAATTTAGTTGTTGCTAAATTGTCTGGGTAACAATAAATACGGGTCCCATCTTTGGCACGTCAGACATGGCACGTAGGACCACCTCTTGTTGAGAAATTAACCATTTATGTTATTAAGAGGAATCGAACTCATGACCTACAACTTCATAACTGACATTCTAACCATTGAGGCACATGAAGATTAATGACTATTTGATTAATGAATATCTAGTTAAGGTAAAAGTCATTGTAACATATGAGCATTACAAGGTACTTCTTAATAATAATTATAATAATATAAGTAGATTATGATAATAATTCAAAAGTATATTTCACATTAATATTTATTTTGTATCAAATGTACAATATAGTGATATACATGATAGTGAAAATTAATTTTAGCTACCAATGTATTTCCGTAACAAAAAACTAAAATTAGATACTAAATTTTTTACTCATTTTGTGTTGTCTCTATATTAACTACGTACTTATATACTAATTTTCTTTACTATCCTAGGTAGTGATCGACTAAATAGATTGTTCTGTTATTTTGTGTCGACGTATATAGAGACAACTCTAGCTACCGACAAACTTTTGTATCTAAAAACTTAAATTGGATACTAAATTTGCTACCTCCTTTATTTAGTCTCTAAAATAGAGACGTAATTAGCTACCATTATAGTTTGGTCTCAAATGTAGAGACTAAATAAATTTTTTGTCTCAACATTATTAGCTAAGTTATATATTTAGCTACTGAGTTTCACTCAGTTGTTAATTCAGTAGCTAAAACATCATTCTCTTGTAGTGCATAAACAAAATCTTTCCCATCGAATTTATCGAAATTTTGCTTCCTTCCATTATTGTGAATTTCTAGTGGATCGCTCTTCCCTCACCTGCCCAACCGGGCTCTAATGCCAATATGTAGGGATTTTTGGTATGAACCACCCACAAAATAAAAATTTAAGAATAGAAAAAATAACGACACAATATTTACGAGGTTCACCAAATTAGTTACATACGCCCTCACTATAGCTGTACTAGAAAGTTTATTGATCATTCATAAAATGAGGATGTTAATTACTATGTTATCATCTCCTTTACGTTAGAACTTCATTCTCATATGTTTCTCATGAAACATGTCACTGCATAATGGAGGGAATTGAAAGTCCTAGACCTCTAATTAGACTCCTCTAATTAGTTCATTAAATTACTTTAACTTAATGATTTAGGATCTAGTTATAATGCATGCAAATATAAAAGCATAAAAGAAAAGATAAGACCAAAATATCCTTACATTGGGATTTTTGGTTCAATATGGGCACAATAAGAACTCCTTCTTATTGTTCTTGAGCATGAAATTAAGTGGATGATCCTCCAAAAATTAACCTCCAAAGTAGAAGGTCTCCTTCTTGTTGCACCCAAGATTAAACCCAAATAATCTTACCTTATTATTAACTAGATAATAAGTAAGATAAAAACTACTAATATTATTGTATTACTACTCTAGTAATATATAGTGAATATTAGTATATATGAGAGTTTAGAGAGAAGTTGAGTTTAGAAAGAGAAATGAAAAGAAGCATAATGAATTGAAGTGATGATAAAATTGAACAACAATTGTTCAATATGAAGGCCATTTTTTGGCCGGTCACTATGAGCCCTTTATGGCTCTTATTTTGCTTCTTTTACTCACATGCAAAAGACTTTGAGTATTGGTAGTAATTGTGATGATGATTGTGTCATAACAATTCATTATTATGTGATGGAGTGTAGAATTGGTAGTGTAAAATAACTAATGATTTTACCTACTCAAAACCGGTCCACTTGTGTCCTTAATGGACCATTTTGATTTTTTGATATTTGTCTCACAAATACTTATTAATCATATGCTTAATTATCTTGTATAATTAAGTGTTAATTTGATCATATAACAATTATATGACTCAAATTAAGAAACAATATGTACTTAACTTTTAAGTGATATTTTACCATTATATCAATATATAATGGGTCTCACAATGCCCAGTTAATTTATTTTACAAGTCCTTGTATATATAATTAACTAATTACCTCTACCTCAAAATATATGCATAACCTCAACTAATTTAATGAATTAACGATTAATCATTAAATTAAATCTTATTTAATCGTATTAAAATAAGACGTAAAATTTATTCAGTCAGTTATCGTATAATTGATTAATAAACTTAAGCGGAATGAGTTCGCAACTCAATTTCCAATAAATAACTCTCGTAACTAAACTTACATATCAAATATATGTAATGCTCTAATTAAACTGTATCGTATACAAATAATTAGTATTCTATTTGGGTCTCATCCTATAGGTGTGACCTAAAGGGATCAGTTGATTACCGCCGTCATACGACAATAACGTCAAACTCTAGTCAGCCAAGCGTTACCGATTTACGTTAATCAACTGACGTGGAGGATCAAAATATACTAATCATGCCACGTATATTCCAAATGAGATTTATTATATAAATGCACTATTGTGGAGGACACTTACTCCAACAATCTCCCACTTGTCCGATACAAGTTGTGCATGTAACAACACTATTGCGGAGGACTCCTCCTCCTACAATTTCTCCCACTTGTCTCGACAAGTTGTGTGCTACCGATTCTTTTGTCTCTTTTGCGTCACATCCTCCCACTCATTGCAAGGTGTCTTACAGGTCGCACTTGCAATTGAAAATTATAAATAGAGTGGTTTTCTCGATCTGAGAGAATAACTGTCTGACCGGAAAATCTACTAGAGATCTCTTCCGAGCGTGGCCACGCATTTCCAGTTACTACTCCTCGAGTGGCCCGAAGATGTTAATACCCAACGTGGGTGGACAATTCCTGTTGACCCATCTTACACTGTATGATGCAGATCACCATGACCCAGAAGATGTCCATCGGCCTCCTTTCACGGCACGACCTAGACAAAAACCAAAGTCAATCGGAAACTACACCGACTCAGGTAAATGGTCGCCAGTCTAAAGAATCGACTCATAGGAATAAAATAGAAATCCCCGCCACGACCAGGCTTCAACAATTTTGATAAGGGACTCTATTATGGTCACTGCCCGACAGAGTGTCTCCACAGTCTGTCTATGTAAACGACCAGTCATCTCCATGACCCCATGGTGCTTGAACCAACCATCGATCGACTTACAATCTAGTCACTTCGAGACGTCACCTCAAATGAGTGACTAGGGACAAAACACTAAGTTCATCCTGTTCACTTGAATTGGGTTCAACTTTTCTTTCAACCAATTCGGATAAACAAAGTATTAAAATTTAGTCAAACTAAATAAGGAGTTTTTAATGAAACTCTAACAATGAATGCGATTATCTAATATTTGGAAAAATTGATACGCTATCAATAATTTCATATCTCATAATCTCCAGCAATTCAGGTACATATTTCAATCTCCATTGAAATGACATGACTATCATGTTCAGCCTGCAAAAGGCATGGCTAATGGATTAGCAATACTTGCATCTTTCCCATCGTTCTGATTGCTATTTCTCTTTGTCTACGTAATCTCATATTACATAAAACTTTCTGAGTACGTGTCTAGGTTTGAATCTAGACTTAGGACTCTTGTCCTAAAGGTGGCTCCCACTGTTTTACCAGTATAATGGGATAGGATATACAGCTATAGGAACTACTTCTAGTCCCTCCAAAACTGTCGAATCCAAGCTACTTTCATATGCATCATCATATGACGCAATGTACTCCATTTCCGTTGTAAAATCCGCAATGATAAATTGCCTAGAACACTTCCAGCGGATACATGACATTTATATTTGAAAATGTCATTCCTACTTGGAACCTTTCCAATAGTCTTTTCTGCTTGGAACTCTTCCAACAGATAAACCTTCTATAAAACACAGCCAACTCGTGATATCAAATCACTTTGATCAGTTTGGAAACTGAAGTCTGTGTAACCCTTACACGCAACTCATTTTAAACTCCAAAACACATGGAACATATCTTTTAGTCCTTCGCAAGTACTAAGGATGTTCATTATGGCTATCAAGTGACTTTCACTTGGATTTGATTGCAAATGATTCATCATGCTCAAAGCATGCGAAATGTCGGATTGAGTATACATCACAGCGTATATAATTGATCCCGCAGCGGAAGTAAAAGGAATCAATTATCATGTGTTCAACTTTCTTGAACTAGTCAAAGATCTTATCAATATAAGAATTTTGACTCATTGCTAATATCCTTTTAGATTTATCTCCATAAATCCATATATCTAAAAGATGTATTCTACTTCTCCAAAATCTTCCTTCTTCACATATAAGACTGATGCACACCACATTACTCCCACTAAACTTCATGTATAAACATAATTCCTCGAGATATCGAGAAATATTATATGACATGATTGACACACCAATTCCAACTCTTTAGTGCTTACTTAAGACATCCTCTTAAGCTTGCAAATTAACTTAGGATAATTAGGATCTACGAGCCCACAGGTGAATATAAAATATACTACCTCTTCTAGAATCGTATTCAAGAAGGTGGTCCTTGAGATCCAATTGACATCATACTATTATGATATGCTCTAATCGCTAAGTATATTCGAATGGATCGAAGAATTAAGGTTAGTGCAAAAACTCTTTGCGTACCCATTTATCTTTGAAAACATTTTAATGTTTATCCATGCAAATTTCGATCTTTAAAATCAATTTACATTGAAGAGGTCGTACTTCTTCAAGTAAAATTTATCAGGTCACATACCTGACATTACGAATCGTGTGACTCTAAGCCATAGCAAGAAGTTGGGACTAAAAACAGTCTTTTATAAGTCGCATATTAGAATTCATCACTATAAAGGAGCGATAAAATTCCACCTGACCTCCTAGGTTCCGAAGAAACAACTACTGAACAAGTAATGAGGAAAACTTTTTCCGGACCATATGCTCAGTTTGTGGCTCTTGAAACATTTTATCCCACTCTGTCTTATCAAGAAATAATCGTATTTTTATTGAAAGGCAGCATCACGAGTCACAAACGATTTGTTCTCGTGGTCAATGTGGGATTATTGAGCATTTGTTTCATTCAAATAACTTATAAATTAGGTACGCCACCTACCCATATCGTATATGGAATGAAATCAGACTGTTTTAATGTGTTTTAATATGGTGGGAAAAGAAATAGCAGACAAAATTATTAAGATCCCAAGGTTTGTCAAATGGCTCATTTTGACTTGACAAAGACAAAACCATATCGTATAAGGTTCTGTTTCTCTATTCAACAACACCTTATCTAATAATGTGTGTTAGAGAAGTTAACTCGTGAAACTATTTCACAATACTTTTGGTGAAAATCAAAGTCAATACTTAGATATTTATAGTTACGATTTACTCGTAAGTCCTCATCTAATACTCTTGGTGATTAACTACTTCACATTGAAGCTCTTTGAACTTTTCAAAGATTTCTCATAGCACCTCATTAAGTAGAATCAAATATAATATCTACTTAAATCGTTGGTAAATAAAGTGAAATAGTCATAACCATCTCTAGTTGTGTTTGTTATTGGTCCACGCATATTCTTATGTAATAGGGCCAATAACTCACTAGTTCGATTTCCTTTTTAACAAAAGGGCACGAATCATCTTGCCTTGAATACAAGATTCGCACACACCATAAGATTCAAAATCAGATGGTTTAGGCATAGTTGTCAATACTAGCCTCTTAATGTGCTACACAATCCAGAATTAAGATTAGATTAGGGTCACCAATTTTAAGCCTTTACAATCTATATGACAAGTAATTACTAGTTTAGGTCAAGAATATAATTACCTTTGATTGGTATGGGATAACCATTGACCAAGTATAGGCATAAAAAGATACAACGCTTGTTCTATTCACAAAAGTGAAACACTTGTGTCGTACACTAAAGTGGATACTATATTCTTTATTTAGAGGTCATGTACATAATAACGTTTATTAAAGTATACCTCTAAATCCAAAACTAGATTGATCACATTATAACTTTTATATGTCTCTATAGAAATAAAACTACAATAGTTATATTTCCCTTGTAGGTCGACATTTAATTATGGTTAGTCGTCACACGAATCATTATTATATGAATTGAATACATTGATGAAAACCATAGTGGATATCTAATACCCAAAAATATTTGCATTTAGCAAAATAAATGTCGATCAGATAGATATTATGGGTGAAAATAGTACAACCAATTTATAACTCTCTTTAGAACTTTGGGTAGATTCTTTTTTGTGTCCTACACGTAAAATAGAATCGTCAAAGTTGGGTCGACCACCTTGGGCTGGGTTCTGACTTTACTCTTCAAAATTTAGTATTGCTTTTCCCTTGCATTGTGTCAAGTCGAGGGCCCAACCCTACTCTGAACTCGTCTTAACAATTAAGGAATAATAAAACACATCATTCTTAGCCGCTCCCATACTTCATGAATCTATATTTAGACAAAATAATGGAATTATTGTGAAGATTATTATTCATTTCCATTCATGGTTTACTCAAAGGATAAACTTTTCATGAAGTGACTACGGTATTTGGTTGTTCAAGATTTCAAATAAATCGATTAACCTAGTCATCCCAACTGATTTGGCCTCTTTTGAGGTAAGCCTCGATAAGGAGCATTATGACGACATACCAAAATACAAATATTTTCTTTGGAGCAAAAATTTGATGTACCATTGTTATACGAAGGCGTCACTAAATATTCAAAAACGCTTTTGACTAAGTGTGACTTATTCATTTACTCTTCATAAGAGACATTTTCAATGGTGAATATGAGGATCAAAAGATAAAATTCATTTTGTCTTTAGCTACGGTGGTTTAAACGAAGATCGCAATCAATATACTACCGTATAAAATAATGGAAACCTTTTCCACGATGGAACGGATTTACAAGTTCATAGAAGAAAAATAATTGTCATTGCGCGAATAAAAATAAATATCAACGAAAAATAAACATTCATTGCTTATACATAATTCACTTGTAAAACAATTTTAACAAGTCACTCATATAATGACCCCTCACGAAATTACATAAGTGATTCCAAGACCCATCTTTAGACAAAAGTAGTCATCGCATGCTACCTTTATCAAAAAAATGGTAAGTCAATACTTGACTAATTCTACACTTAGAACTCTTGGTTGACGAATTTCAACTAAATCCATCTCCTAGTCCCAAGATAACGCTTATCTCGTTGAGTCCAATCCAATTTTGGCTTGTGATCGCATCCCCCTACTTACCCGAGGTAAAAAGGGACCCACGAGCGTGGTAGCCCTAATGAACACGGGGTTCATAGGTGTTACTAATTGGTAAGGCTAAATCTCAATTTTTTAAGTTATGTGAGAGGTCTTGTCAATTTTGTTATTAATTCCCTATAAGCGAACTAAGTCGGTGAATTTTGAATAACTTTGAATTGACAATCGAGAAATAAAGATGCATGTTGGCGATTTTGGCATGTGTGGAAAAAACATAAAGCAAGCATATAATAAATCCTAGTATGGCCACCTAGCTAATCTAATTAACTAGTAGATTACAAAATCGGAAACCAACTCCTTGGCCCCTAGCCTCTTCATGGCACCGTCTTTTGGAGCACCGACTTCGGGAATCTCCGTCTATATAATAATTAATTACAAAAAGATACAAATAAAAATCCTATTATACATTTGATCTAAAAATGAAATTAAATTATTACAAACGGCGATACGAGATCGCAAATAAAATTACAACCGAATCGGTATTCCCTTACATTACGGGTAATACCGATTAAAATAATCTAGGCCATACTAGGTACAACTTGCATTAAAAATTAAATAAATGACATTCATTCATTCAAAAATAACAACATAAATAAAATGCTGTAAAAATCATGCCAAAATCGCCCTAAATACTTATCATGCTCATTCTAGCTCGTTTTTATGGATTTTATCGATTTTTAACCATTAAAAATCAATCATCAACTCTTAAATCGTATTTAAGCTCAAACTAATTATATAAACTGATTTAAAACTCAAAATTAGTCCCCACTAACTTTGTTTGTATTTAATTAGTTCGAATTGATCGTATTTGCTAAATATAGAGGTTTAATCATAACATTTATGAAATAAACCCAAAATAAAATATAAAAATCATACAAATTTGAAACAAAAATTTTTGTACATTCTGGAACATTTCCAGGAACTCTAAAAATCAGAAACATTTGCCCAAAAATTTTGAATAAATTTTATGAACAAATAACTTAATGTTCAACGGTTTTATCAAATAAAAACCATTAAATATAGTAAAATAGTGAAACAAATTATAAAATTTCACCAAGGTGATATAAATCAGATTATAAAATGTACCAAAAATTTTCAAGACCATAAAATGACGTTTCATTTTTATGATCATAATAATCTCACTTTATTGACTTTTATCTTATAAAAATCAATCATCATGCAAAAGTTACTTAAAAGATACGAAACTTTACATACAGTATGTACAACATACATGTGAGATCATATCAAAATTTCATGGCCAGAATCAACATGCAACTATTTTTAGTTAACTTTTAACATAAAACATGCATATTAACATGATTTAAAGGCCATAAATCAAAATAAATAGCAAATTAATCCATAAAATCACCAAATTTGACCACAACCATTTTGAGGTCAGTAGGTATGCATGCAAATCAAAAATTTTGTGCAAACCAATTTTTAACACAAATTTTCAATTTTACCCAAGTTATCGTATAACTCTATTTTAATGCTTAAAATCGACATGCATGTAACAATTGAGCTCTGATACCACATGAAAGTCCTAGACCTCTAATTAGACTCCTCTAATTAGTTCATTAAAATACTTTAACTTAATGATTTAGGATCTAGTTATCATGCATGCAAATATAAAAGCATAAAAGAAAAGATAAGACCAAAATATCCTTACATTGGGATTTTTGGTTCAATATGGGCACAATAAGAACTCCTTCTTATTGTTCTTGAGCATGAAATTAAGTGGATGATCCTCCAAAATAACCTCCAAAGTAGAAGGTCTCCTTCTTGTTGCACCCAAGATTAAACCCAAATAATCTTACCTTATTATTAACTAGATAATAAGTAAGATAAAAACTACTAATATTATTGTATTACTACACTAGTAATATATAGTGAATATTAGTATATTTGAGAGTTTAGAGAGAAGTTGAGTTTAGAAAGAGAAATGAAAAGAAGCATAATGAATTGAAGTGATGATAAAATTGAACAACAATTGTTCAATATGAAGGCCATTTTTTGGCCGGTCACTATGAGCCCTTTATGGCTCTTATTTTGCTTCTTTTACTCACATGCAAAAGACTTTGAGTATTGGTAGTAATTGTGATGATGATTGTGTCATAACAATTCATTATTATGTGATGGAGTGTAGAATTGGTAGTGTAAAATAACTAATGATTTTACCTACTCAAAACCGGTCCACTTGTGTCCTTAATGGACCATTTTGATTTTTTGATATTTGTCTCACAAATACTTATTAATCTTATGCTTAATTATCTTGTATAATTAATGTTAATTTGATCATATACCTTATATTGACTCAATTAATAAAACAAGATGTACTTAAACTTTTAAGTGATATTTACCATTATATCAATATATAATGGGTCCTACAATGTCAAGTTAATTTATTTTACAACTCCTTGTAAATATAATTAACTAATTACCTCTACCTCAAAATGTATGCATAACCTCAACTAATTTAATGAATTAAAAAACGATTAATCATTAAATTAAATCTTATTTAATCGTATTAAAATAAGACGTAAAATTTATTCAGTCAGTTATCGTATAATTTGATTATAAAACTTAAAGCGGATGAGTTCGCAACAATTTTTCCAATAATAAAACCCTCGTAACTAAACTTACACATATCAAATATATGTAATGCTCTAATTAAACTGTATCGTATACAAATAATTAGTATTTTATTTGGGTCTCATCCTATAGGTGTGACCTAAAGGGATCAGTTGATCACCGCCGTCATACGACAATAACGTCAAAATCTAGTCAGCCGAGCGTTACCGATTTACGTTAATCAACTGACGTGGAGTATCAAAATATACTAATCATGCCACGTATATTCCAAATGAGATTTATTATATAAATGCACTATTGTGGAGGACACGTACTCCAACAATCTCCCACTTGTCTGATACAAGTTGTGCATGTAGCAACACTATTGCGGAGGACTCCTCCTCCTACAATTTCTCCCACTTGTCTCGACAAGTTGTGTGCTACCGATTCTTTTGTCTCTTTTGCGTCACATCCTCCCACTCATTGCAAGGTGTCTTACAGGTCGCACTTGCAATTGAAAATTATAAATAGAGTGGTTTTCACGATCTGGGAGAGTAACTGTCTGACCGGAAAATCTACCAGAGATCTCTTCCGAGCGTGGCCACGCATTTCCAGTTACTACTCCTCGAGTGGCCCGAAGATGTTAATACCCAACGTGGGTGGACAATTCCTGTTGACCCATCTTACACTGTATGATGCAGATCACCATGACCCAGAAGATGTCAATCGGCCTCCTTTCACGGCACGACCTAGGACAAAAACCAAAGTCAATCGGAAACTACACCGACTCAGGTAAATGGTCGCCAGTCTAAAGAATCGACTCATAGGATTAAAATAGAAATCCCCGCCACGACCAGGCTTCAACAATTTTGATAAGGGACTCTATTATGGTCACTGCCCGACAGAGTGTCTCCACAGTCTGTCTATGTAAACGACCAGTCATCTCCATGACCCCATGGTGCTGAACCAACCATTGATCGACTTACAATCTAGTCACTTTGAGACGTCACCTCAAATGAGTGACTAGGGACAAAACACTAAGTTCATCCTGTTCACTTGAATTGGGTTCAACCTTTCTTTCAACCAATTCGGATAAACAAAGTATTAAAATTTAGTCAAACTAAATAAAGGAGTTTTAATGAAACTCTAACAATGAATGCGATTATCAAATATTTGGAAAAATTGATACGCTATCAATAATTTCATATCTTATAATCTTTAGCAATTCATGTACATATTTCAATCCCCATTGAAATGACATGACTATCATGTTCAGCCTGCAAAAAGCATGGCTTATGGATTAGCAATACTTGCATCTTTCCCATTGTTCTGATTGCTATTTCTCTTTGTCTACGTAATCTCATATTACATAAACCTTTCTGAGTACGTGTCTAGGTTTGAATCTAGACTTAGGACTCTTGGCCTAAAAGTAGCTCCCACTGTTTTACCAGTATCATGGGATAGGATATACAACTATGGAAACTACTTCTTGTCCCTTCAATACTGTCGAATCCAAGCTACTTTCATATGCATCATCATATGATGCAATGTACTCTATTTCCGTTGTGAAATCCGCAATGATAAACTGCCTGGAACAATTCCAGCGGATACATGACATTTATATTTGAAAATGTCACTCCTACTTGGAACCTTTCCAATAGTATTTTCTGCTTGGAATTCTTCCAACAGATACATCTTCTATAAAACACAGCCAGCTCGTGATTTCAAATCACTTTGATCAGTTTGGAAACTGAAGTCTGTGTAACCCTTACACGCAACTCATTTTAAACTCCAAACACATGGAACATATCTTTTAGTCCTTCGCAAGTACTAAGGATGTTCATTATGGCTATCAAGTGACTTTCACTTGGATTTGATTGCAATTGATTCATCATGCTCAAAGCATGCGAAATGTCGGATTGAGTATACATCACAGCGTATATAATTGATCCCGCAGCGGAACCAAAAGGAATCAATTATCATGTGTTCAACTTTCTTGAACTAGTCAAGATCTTATCAATATAAGAATTTTGACTCAACGCTAATATCCTTTTAGATTTATCTACATAAATCCAGATATCTAAAAGATGTATTCTACTTCTCCAAAATATTCCATCATCTAAAATGATCAATATGTCTCCACATATAAGACTGATGCACACCACATTACTCCCACTAAACTTCATGTATAAACATAATTCCTCGAGATATCGAGAAATATTTTGCAACATGATTGACACACTAATTCCAACTCTTTTGTGCTTACTTAAGACATACTCTTAAGCTTGCAAATTAACTTAGGATAATTAGGATCTACAAACCCACAGGTGAATATAAAATATACTACCTCTTCTAGAATCGTATTCAAGAAGGTGGTTCTTGAGATCCAGTTGACATCATACTATTATGATATGCTGTAATCGCTAAGTATATTCGAATGGATCAAAGAATTAAGGTTGGTGCAAAACTCTTTGCCTACCAATTTATCTTTGAAAACATTTTAATGTTCATCCATGCAAAATTCGATCTTAAAAAATCAATTTACATTGAAGAGGTCGTACTTCTTCAAGTAAAATTTACCAAGTCACATACCTGACCATCATGCATGGAGTCCATTACGAATCACATGACTCTAAGCCATAGCAAGAAGTTAGGACTAGAAACAGTCTTTTATAAGTCACAGATTAGAATTCATCGCTATTAAGGAGTGATAAAATTCCACCTGACCTCTTATGTTCCGAAGAAACAACTACTGAACAAGCAATGAGGAAAACTTTTTCCGGACCATATGCTCAGTTTGTGGCTCTTGAAACATTTTCTCCCACTCTGTCTTACCAAGAAATAATCGTATTTTTATTGAAAGACAGCATCACGAGTCACAAACGCTGTGTTCTCATGGTCAATGTAGGATTATTGAGCACTTGTTTCATTTGGATAACTTATAAATTAGGTACTTTACCTATCCATATCGTATATGAAATAAAATCCGACTGTTATAAATGTGCTTTGATATGGCGGGAAAAGAAATAGCAGACAAAAATATTAAGATCCCAAGGTTAGTCAAATGGCTCGATTTGACTTGACAAAGACAAAACAATATCGTATAAGGTTCTGTTTCTCTATTTAACAACGCCTTATCTCATAATGTGTGTTAGAGAAGTTAACTCGTGAAACGATTTCACAATTACTTTTGGTGAAAATCAAAGTCAATACTTAGATATTTCTTGTTACGATTTGGTCGTAAGTCCTTGATCTAATACTCTTGGTGATCAACTTCTTCACATTGAAGCTCTTTGAACTTTTCAAAGATTTCTCATAGTACCTCATTAAGTAGAATCAAATATAATATCTACTTAAATCGTTGGTAAATAAAGTAAAATAGTCATAACCATCTCTGGTTGTGTTTGTTATTGGACCACGCATATTCTAATGTAATAGGGCCAATAATTTACTAGTTCGATTTCCTTTTAAATAAAAAGGTCACGAATCATCTTGCTTTGAATACAAGATTCGCACGCACCATAAGATTCAAAATCAGATGATTTAGGGATAGTTGTTAATACTAGCGTCTTAATGTGCCTTTGATTAGATTAGATTAGGGTCACCAATTTTGAGCTTTTACAATCTATATGACAAATAATTACTAGTTTAGGTCAAGAATATAATTACCTTTGATTTATATGGGATAACCATTGACCATGTATAGGCATAAAAAGATACAACGCTTGTTCTATTCACAAAAGTGAAACACTTGTGTCGTACACTAAAGTGGATATTATATTCTTTATTTAGAGGTCATGAATATAATAACGTTTATTAAAGTATACCTCTAAATCCGAAACTAGATTGATCACATTATAACTTTTATATGTCTCTATAAAAATAAAACTACAATAGTTATATTTCCCTTGTAGGTCGACATTTAATCATGGTTAGTCGTCGCACGAATCATTATTATATGCATTGAATACATTGATGAAACCATAATGGGTATCTAATACCCAAAAATTGCATTTAGCAAAATAAATGTCGATCATATAGATATTATGGGTGAAAATAGTACACCCAATTTCTAACTCTTTAGAAAAACTTGGGGCAGATTATTTTCTTGTGTCCTACACTGTAAAATAGAATCGTCAAAAGTTGGGTTCGACACATTGTTTGGGTTTTGACTTTACTATTCAAAATAGACTTGCCTTTTTCCCTCGCCTTATGCCAACATCGTGCCAACCTACTCTTGAACCTCGTTTTATTCTTACCAATTAAGAATATAAACATCATTCTTAGTGCTCCCACTCACTTTCATGAATCTCTACTTAGACAAGTATATTAGAATTCTTGTGAAGACTATTCTTCATTTCATTCATGGTTTTACCTTCAAAAGGATAAACCTTTCATGAAGTGACTACGGTATTTGGTTATTCACGATTTTAGATAAATCGATTAACCTAGTCGTCCCAATTCATTTTGTCTTTAGCTACGGTGGTTTAAACGGAGATCGCAATCAATATACTACCGTATAAAATAATGGAAACCCTTTCCACGATTGAACGGATTTGCAAGTTCATAAAAGGATAAAATATTTGTCATTTGCGCGTATAAAATAAATATCAACAGAAAATAAACATTCATTGCTTAAATATAATTTACTTGTAAAACAATTTTAACAAGTCACTCATATAATGACCCCTCACGAAATTATATAAGTGATTCCAAGACCCATATTTAGACAAAAAATAGTCATCGCATGCTACCTTTATCTAAAAATGGTAAGTCAATACTTGACTAATTCTAAACTTAGAACTCTTGGTTGACGGATTTCTGTTAAATCCATCTCCTAGTCCCAAGATAACGCTTATCTCGTTGAGTCCAATCCAATTTTGGCTTGTGATCGCATCACCCTACTTACCCGAGGTAAAAAAGGACCCACGAGCGTGGTAGCCCTAATGAACACGGGGTTCATAGGTGTTACTAATTGGTAAGGCTAAATCTCAATTTTTTTTAAGTTATGTGAGAGGTCTTGTCAATTTTGTTATTAATTCCCTATAAGCGAACTAAGTCGGTGAATTTTGAATAACTTTGAATTGACAATCGAGAAATAAAGATGCATGTTGGCGATTTTGGCATGATCGGAAAAATAAAGCAAGCAAATAATAAATCCTAGTATGGCCACCTAGCTAATCTAATTAACTAGTAGATTACAAAATCGGAAACCAACTCCTTGGCCCCTTGCCTCTTCATGGCACCGTCTTTTGGAACTACGACTTCGGGAATCTCCGTCTTCATAATAATTAATTACAAAAGATACAAATAAAATTCCTATTATACATTTGATCTAAAAATGAAATTAAATTATTACAAACGGCGATACGAGATCGCAAATAAAATTACAACCGAATCGGTATTCCCTTACATTACGGGTAATACCGATTAAAATAATCTAGGCCATACTAGGTACAACTTGCATTAAAATAAATAAATAAATAAATAACATTCATTCATTCAACAATTACAACATAAATAAAATGCTGTTAAAATCATGCCAAAATCGCCCTTAACACTTATCATGCTCATTCTTACTCGGTTTTATGGATTTTATCGATTTTTACCCATTAAAAATCAATAATCAATACTTCGTATTTAAGCTCAAACTAATTATCTAAACTGATTTAGAACTCAAAATTAGTCGCCAATAACTTTGTTTGTATTTAATTAGTTCAAATTGATCGTATTTGCTAAATATAGAGGTTTAATCATAACATTTATGAAAAAAACCCAAAATAAAATATAAAAATCATAAAAATTTGAAACAAAAATTTTGTACATTCTGGAACATTTCCAGGAACTCTAACAACTAGAAATATTTGCCCAAAAATTTGAATAAAGTTTATGAACAAATAACCTAATATTCAACAGTTTTATCAAATAAAAACCATTAAATATAGTAAAATAGTGAAACAAATTATAAAATTTCACCAAGATGATATAAATCAGATTATAAAATGTAAAAAAAATTTTCAAGACCAGAAAAGGAAGTTTCAATTTTATGATCATAATAATCTCACTTTATTGACTTTTATCTTATAAAAATCAATCATCATGCAAAACTTAATTAAAAGTCACGAAATTTTACATACAGTATGTACAACATGCATTTGAGATCATACAAAAAATTCATGGCCATAATCAACATGCAACTATTTTTCGTTAACTTTTAACATAAAACATGCATATTAACATGATTTAAAGGCCATAAATCAAAATAAATAGCAAATTAATCCCTAAAATCACCAAATTTGACCAAAAATATTTTGAGGTCAGTAGGTATGCATGCAAATCAAAAATTTTGTGCAAACCAACTTTGAACACAAATTTTCAATTTTACCCAAGTTATCGTATAACTCGATTTTAATGCCTAAAATCGACATGCATGTAACAATTGAGCTCTGATACCACATGAAAGTCCTAGACCTCTAATTAGACTCCTCTAATTAGTTCATTAAATTACTTTAACTTAATGATTTAGGATCTAGTTATCATGCATGCAAATATAAAACATAAATATAAAGATAAGATGAAATTTTCTTACATTGGAAATTTCGGCAAAATGGGCACAATAAGAACTCTTTCTTATTGTTCTTGAGCATGAAATTAAGTGGATGATCCTCCAAAAATAACCTCCAAAGTAGAAGGTCTCCTTCTTGTTACACCCAAGATTAAACCCAAATAATCTTACCTTATTATTAACTAGATAATAAGTAAGATAAAATACTACTAATATTATTGTATTACTACACTAGTAATATGTAGAGAATATTAGTGTATAAGAGAGTTTAGAGAGAAGTTGAGTTTAGAAAGAGAAGTGAAAAATAAGCAAAATGAAGTTGTACAAATGAGAACAACTCTTGTTCTCTTATGTAGCCATATTTTGGTCGGATGGTCATAGCCTATGTGGCTCTTATTTTGCTCATTTTTTATTCCCATGCAAATAGGTAGTGTGTAGGATTGATTATAATCATGTTCATGTCATAACTTGTCATAATCAATATGTTGTAGTATGATACAAGTAATGAACAATCATCATTGTGTTTTTTCCACTACAATTTCGGTCCACATGGTGAAATGTAGTCCATTTTGATTTTTGATATTTGTCCCACAAATACTTATAATAATATGTTTAATTATCTTGTATAATTAAATGTCAATTTGATCATATAACAATTATATGACTCAAATTAATAAATAATATATACTTAACTTTTAAGTAATATTTTACCATTATATCAATATATAATGGGTCCCACAATGCCCAGTTAATTTATTTTACAACTCTTTGTAAATATAATTAACTAATTACCTCTACCTCAAATTATATGCATAACCTCAACTAATTTAATGAATTAACAATTAATCACTAAATTAAATCTTATTTAAACGTATTAAAATAAGACGTAAAATTTATTCAGTCAGTTATCGTATAAATGACTAATAAACTTAAGTGGAATGAGTTCCTAACTGAATTTCCAATAAATAACTCTCGTAACTAAACGTACATATCAAATATATGTAATGCTCTAATTAAACTGTATCGCATACAAATAATTAGTATTCTATTTGGTTCTCATCCTATAGGTGTGACCTAAAGGGATCAGTTGATTACCGCCGTCATATGACAATAACGTCTAACTCTAGTCAGCCAAGCGTTACCGATTTACGTTAATCAACTGACGTGGAGTATCAAAATATACTAATCATGCCACGTATATTCCAAATGAGATTTATTATATAAATGCACTATTGTGGAGGACAGTTACTCCAACAGATTCCTTAGGACTTTAGTGAGAGCCTCTAAAATGACATTCTCTACGAGTCGAGGCCTAACCATCTTCATGAGAGACAAAACCAAACCAATGTTAGTCCTAACACTTAGCATAAACAAAGAGACTACATAGTAAAGTCCTTAATTTCAAGCCATCTCTCATTTATTATTTCAAGGTCAAGTAATTTAAGTTTAAGGTTCATGTGTGTGTGTCGGGAGCGTCATAGGCTCTGATACCAACTGTGACAACCCTCGCGATAGCGGAAATAAAACATAACAAGCATGCGATTTAAATTGAGCAAAATACGGGATTTTTAAAACTTTTTACATGCCGAAGGAAAAATACGAGGAATGTCAAATAAATACCAACTAAAGTACCAAATACTACAAAGAGACTTAGTCTCTACAAACAAAATAAAGCATAAAAGTTGTTTAGTAAAGTAGCTAAGAACGTCTATGGGTGAATCGGCAAGTCCAACGCTCGCTAGCTCACACCCAAACCCCAAAAAAACAAGAAAAGATCCATCCAAGCAACCTGTTCATTCATAAAAAACATGAATGCCATCGTCACTGGGGAGTAACTCTGGGTTCTCCCAGCCATATCAAATTAAAACGTACATAAGCAAGCATGTAATCATGTAAACATATATATCATGCCGGATATGAGAATAACATTATGATAATAACAATATACGAGTAAAGAAAACTGTCATTCATCATCATCATACGATACAAGACTCGGGAAAGACACCCCTTGGCAACCATATAGAACACTAAGGGCTTTCATCTCACTATTAGCGACATATGCTTGAGAAGGTTTGAGACTCGACATACAAACCAATCATAGGCATCCAATCAATCAAGCATACCATCCATCATATGATCAAATATAAGCATACATACTCTCACGGTAAATGGCACGCACTAGCATCGTGTACAAGTAGCAAGACAAGTTAAATGGAAGTCTAGGGCATAAGACGTTTCCCTGAACCGTATCCGATAAGACGTTTCTTATACTCAGACTCTAATCCTCTCGGTAGGACTACGATAGTAATACGGTCCTCGTCTAAACCTGGCAAGACTCTCTCGACAACACGTGTACTCGATTCGACATGTGGCTAGACGTGCACACATCCAAGACTCGGTCAAACACAGAAGCCGAGTACCCAAAATCCGGCAGTACGGCCAACAGCAGAGGCGGACAAAGAGATCTATAGTCAAAAGTCAAGCTAGTACGCTACATGCAATGACACCACCTCGCAAGGATACAACATTTGATGGTCGGGTCGATCAACGCATTGGGTTCACCTCCCAAACACGTCGTCATATCCCCACTAAAACATGCATACAAGCATCAAGGATACACCCCATCGCTCCGACATTTTATTCTAACGAGGATAAGGTGAAGCCGGGAAATGAGAGTTCAAAGCACTCAACAAGTAGTGCTCAATACAAATACATAAGGTAGATCCGACTCAAGAGGGGACGTATCAAAACCGTCACAAAACATGTGATATAAGCATATGAGATATCATACTTTCTAAACATGAATAATTAATGTTATTACGTAAGTTTAAAAGATTAACAAACCATACAAACTATTACATGTGAGGAAATATGGAAAAGAAATGAGAACAAGCTACAGAGGGCGCCAGCCGGTCAGGGGGACCGGTCGCCGGCTACCCGGCTGGCACTATAGCAACAACAAATACAACAATAAAAATACAGGGGATCCCCAGCCGGTGCGTGTGACCGGCCGCTGGCTACTCGGCTGAGAACGCAAGCCAAAAGAAAAGAAAGAAGGTAAAATGGGGAAGGGGGAGTCTCAGCCGGTCGGCCGGCTGCCGGGTGGCCGGCTGGGACTCGCATGCTAACAAAAACTCAACCAATTCATCAGGTGTTCCCAGCCGGTCGGCTGACCGGCGGCCGGTCGGCTGGCTGGGGCTTACGCCTCATCAAATTTTCACGAAACAACCATTTCGCTTCTGACTTGCCCCAGCCGGTCGGCCGGCTACGACTACAAGCACGAGATTTCGGCAACAACAATCAACCAATCCAAATTCCCATGGTTACTTATCCAATTCCAACAACATTTACTAGCATCAAACCATATTGAATGTACATTAATCATCACCAATCATTGAATAAACATCAATTAAAGCAAAACCCACACATATTTAATGCCTAACACAAGTTCCAACATATTAAATGAGCATAATTAATCACTTGAATACTACTTAGCATATGATTTGTGAAAGAAAGCATGAATGGTGGAATTCACACATGTGAAAGGTAACAAGTAGGTTTCCTCATGAAATTCAAACAAAGGTTGTATCTTTCTCTACTAAAACCACAATTAAAGCATTAAAAACGTAAATTGATATCGAGTAACCCTTCACCGTTACCTTTTTGCGTCTTCACTAATCTTCTTCTTCTTCCTCCACTAGAACATAGTCTTGGTCTGGATCTTGGAGGTCTCCTCCTACAAATTTGATACAAAAGATGAATATTTTCACCTTGGAAAAAGATGAGAAAACGAAAATGAGAAAGACTAGGCTTTTCTTACCTTACTAGGAAGAGAAGAAGAAAAGAAAGAGAATATGCTAAGAATCAATGAATTTGGATGAGAAATGAATGAGTTATGGTAGGATTTAGGTAGGAAAGTTGAAAGCTCAACACTGGTGATGGTGGTTAGGGTTTAGTGTGTTTGTGGGAGGTTGAAGAAAGTGAATAGTAATCTGAAAAGTTGAGTGGAAAATGGGTAGGGTAAGGGTTAGGTTGGGTGAGTGTAAAATGAGTGAAAGGCCCAACATATGGACTAAGGTGTAACCCACCCGAAATTCCGAGTAGAGTCCGAATACGGGCTCGGATTTGCTAAAGAGCTTTGGCAGCGAGACGTACAGGAGAGGGATTTTAAGCTCGAGTTGCGGGAGAGGAGTGCAAGATAAGCTTCATAGGCTGTGATACCATGAAAACAAGAATGACTAAAATGTAATGTGGCATTTTGATGCTAACAGCCTGATTTAGATTTAAATCATATTAAAGAAAGGGGTTACATGAGTTCAAAATTAAAGGGAAGCCTTTGCTGGCACTTCGATTTGCGCCTTTAAGCCACTAAATCCGTATAAGATCAGTCAACTACCTTGTAGCTGTCAATTCATTTCCTTTTAACTAAACCTCATATCCATCCCTTAACTAGGTTCAAGTGCTTCTTCCTTCCCTAATAAGATGGTCGACCCTTCTTATCTTCCTATTAAACTCCAACTCCCCACGGTTTGTACTCATAAGCAATGGAGCCCGTAGAATTAGTCTAAACTAAACTATCTGAGCTTCTTGCTACTCTCACGTATCTCCCGGAAAATGTCCATCTCCGGCCCTTTAATAATATGAAAGGTCTTTCCTTGACAACCGGTATCACCTACGCTACTCATTTTCTTTCTGACCCCCTTTCTTTACGATTGATTCCCTTACCCACAAGCGCATTACTATGGTTAGTACCATACCCAAGAACAACGCCCGATGAAAACGTCTAGCCGCTGCATATAGGTACCCGAGAATATAGGGTTAATGAAAGACTTTCTCCCTTACCTAAAAAGGGTGGGAAGACCTTCTCACCTTAAACAACACAAAGAACAGGCGCAATGCCACTTGATACCCTTTAGTACCTCTCCAACGCTTTACTCATAAAAACCTCGATCTTTCCCAGCGGTATTTTCCGTTTAGGAAAAGCTGGGGTTGGCATATCTATGAATGGTCGGACCCTTGCACACGCTTTCAAGAGGCATCATCTTAATGCTATTGGTATGAAACTTGGGAATAAAGGGCTTGTCCGTTCTACACGCAAACTGCAGGAATCTGAGTCCTCAACCGTCGAATGTATCCGCTTCCTGCGGTTATGATATGTCAATCTGATACTTTATACGATACATGATGCGAGCATCCATCCTAATACAAGCTGTAGTTTGCCCTTACGGACCTGCCTTTTCCCTTAACCTATGTGATGCCCGTTAAAAGGTTATGGGGCTGAGGGCCCTCGTTCGTTCAATAAGTACCCGCATTAATTAATTTTTCTTTGAGAAGATTTCCTCAATGCCGCACCGACGAAGTGAAGCGATGGAACGAGCGAAAGAGATGGAACGAGTGTGTTTGCGAGTGCGGGCTTGCAATCCAGGTCCGACAAGCCATATTAGATATGATATAAGGTCTCTAATGTCATATTAAAAATGTATGCTATATGTCAATGTCAAAGATGACCTCATCAAGCGGCCAGTCTGAAGGAGTGGTCTTGCTATCCGCAGTTAAGCTAATTAATATTAATAGAATATTATTAAATTATAACGGCTAAGATTACAGGTGTTACAGAATCAACATGAAACTATTGTTAGTTAACTTTTAACATAAAAATGCATATTAAATTCGTTTAAAAGACAAAAATTAAAATAAATAGCAAATTAATCCCTGAAATCACCAATTTTTACCATAAATATTTTGAAGTCAATAGGTATACATGGACTAAAAAAATTTTAGTCCAAATCATATTTTAACTCAAAGTTTTGATTTATTAGTTATCTTATAACTTTAATAAAAATGTCCAAAATGAACATCCATGCTACATGCTAGCTCAGATACCACATGAAAGTCCATAGAACCTAATGAGACTCCTCTAATTATATTACTAAATTACTTGTTGATTTAGTTGTTTTAATATTTATGTAACATGCATGCAAATATAAAGACATTATATAGGAAAGATGAAGTTTCCTTACATTGTTGATGAAAAAATAAGAACAATAACAAATTATTGTCTTAATAGAATATCTACAATGCTTGGATGAAACTCCTTAAATCCAACCTTCAAAATAGAAGATCTCCCTTAAGCTGCACCCAAGAACAAGCCTTAAACAAGTAATGGTAGTATTAACTAGATACTACCAACACTAAACCTTGAATGAATATCTATAATATTACTATCTCTTAGTAAATATATTAGATTTCTATTACTAACACTTAGCAATTTCACTACTAATTTTGATGCGTTTTCTAGAGAGAAGTAGAGTGATAAGGACTATTTCTTAAATGCACAAGTGAAAAATAGTGACAAAAAATTGCCCATAATAAGGCCTTATAGCCGGTGCATCATAGGAGACAGGGAGGGTGAGTGTTGCTCTTGTGCATGCTTAATTATGACATTTTGGATAGAACAAAAAGATTAGGGAAGAGTGTAGCATAGATAAGAGAAAAAACAATTCATGATTGCCTATTTCTCTCTCCATTTAGCCAAAATAAGGAACTCAATTATGGGACCATTTTGATTCTTATATTTGTTTTACAAATATGAGTAACCATCCACTTAGTTATCTTGTAAACTTTAGTGTTCCCAAACCCTTTTGTTATACGACACCCCTTATATGTTTATGTACTTTTACATTTATATAACATATACTAACACTAATCATATTAGTCAATTAGTACGTATTTAGTTACTTAACAATTAATTATTAAATCCTGTCTCACTAATATTATTAATAAATTTTCGTATAATTGAATAATAATAATTCAAATTATTCGAGTTCTAAATTCGTTCTCTCTATTAAAACTTGACCGGCTAACTATTCGACAATCTATAATCAAGGGCCTAATTAAACTGTATCGTATACAAATAATCAGTCTTATATTTGAGGCTCGTCCCTTTAGGTGTGACCGAAAGATATCAGTTGATCACCGCCGTCATACGATAATAACGTCAAACTCTAGTCAGCCAACCGTTATTGATTTACGTTAATCAACTAACTAGAACATATATATAGTCAATAAATATCTCAATTATATCACTTAATGAGATTTATTATGTGGCGCACTATTGTAGAGTCTATTGATCGAATACGAAAGAGGGGGGGGGGGTGTGAATTGAGTATTAAAAACTAGCCCCACTTTTTCGATTTATATGATATGTAATTAATTATTTGATCTTATGAATTAAAATCAACTAATTAATTAATCAAAGTAAGCGCGAATAACGAAATAACGAAAAGTAAAGAGATAAGAGAGAGGCACACGATTTTTGAAGTGGTTCAGTTTCCCACGTTGAAACCTACGTCCACTATTCTCGATTAATAATTTTTAGTACCTTTCTACGGATTACAAAAATTACCAACCCACTCGTATAATCAACACTATGATGATAACTCAAGGTGAGTATCGCTAAATACTCTATACTATCTTACGCTAATAAGAAAGTACAATATAACTCACACAGATTCCCGTTAAAGAATTGTAAGCTTATAATGATGTACTATTATCCAATAACGTATTTCACTCAAGCGATTGATAATAATTGATGCACGATTCTTTTGAAAAACAAACTCTAAAAATTAATAAATATTTGCTCAAAGGTTTGCTTTAAAACGATTTTGGAAAATCAACACTTGTATGTAAATATGTCGTGTTGTACTCGTGTATTTCGTGTGTATGTCGTGTGTTTTGCAATTAAGATGTGAAGGAGTATTTAGAGTAGTAGAATCATAGTAGATGTAACAACCCGAAAAGTACCCAATTTTTCTAGTAAAAATATTTACTAACACTTTTCAGCAGACTTAAGTTTTTAAAATAGAATTTTATTGTTTCGAGTCGTATTTTGAAATTCCGCGTTCGTATTTGGAATTTCTGAGAGATTTCATGAAAAGACCGTTTTTAGTCATCTTTGACTTTTCTTGACTTTTAAGTCGTCTTTGACTTTTCTTGACTTTTTAAATCGTCATTGACTTTTCTTGACTTTTAAGTCGTCATAAACTTTTCTTGACTTTTAAGTCATCTTGACTTTTCTGACTTTCCAGTTAACTTGACTTCCGTTGACTTTTTCCCGACTCGTCTCATAATTTTGAAGACCGAAATTTTATTTAAAAAAATAATATTTTTGATTTATTTTATTTAGATTTATTAAGATTTATCATAATTTAATATAATTATTTTGAATTTATTCGGAATTTAAAGAATAACTTTTACGGTTTTAACCGAACGTCATTTAACTATTCCGGAGTCATCGCAAATCCCGAAACAAAATCGAAACTCGACTTTGGCATGAGTCACACGCCCATGTCATCGTTTTCCACTCACAATTAGATATTCTGATTTGTTTTGATTAAACTAATCATAATATCTAGATATTTATTAACTTTATCGATCCGTCAACGAAGATTACGCAAATCGCTCAAAATCAGACCGATTCCTCACCATACCACACGGCTCCTTTGGTCCTCTCTTAGGCCTTGATATTTTCATTACTTTTGATTACAATATCATAATATCTAGATATTTGGTGTAATTAATTTAATCGCTAATTATATTTAATCAATTACCGTAAAATAATTATTAATCGCGAGTCAATTCCGTAACAACAATTTCAAAACCCGACTTCCTAATCCCTCTATATTTACACGGCTCCCTCCACTCCACTACTCACTAACCACTTTTCATTTTTCAACAAATCAAATTAAGATCAAATTATCACTTTCTTTAATCGTTCTTGAGTGTTCTTGAGCGTTCTTCATCCGTTCTTCATCGTTCTTGAGCAAAATCCTCATAAAATCTTAATTTCTTAATTAAATCCGTCCTAACTTATAATTCTAGAATCTCCTCTTCGCTCTCCATCTTCTAGTACGGTTTAATTTCAAATCCGACAAAATCGTTTTCAACATTTAATTATGGAAAATCAAGTTTAAGTTCTAATAATGTTTTTCTTGTTATTTCTTATAGGGGAAGATTTTGAAGACGAGTTTGGTGACTCTTATATTTTGGGTGAAGATTAGTAGACGGGTTTCTTGGTTTATGCTTCTTATTATTTTGGTGCTAATTGGTTTTGCTAGCTAAGGTAACAATTCCGATTTACTCGACGAAATAATGTCACATAGCCTTTAGCTTTTGGTTTCTTTAGTTTTTGGTTCATCTTTGTTTTTGGTTCATGTTATTATGGTTTATGGATTTTGTAGTAGTAATATGATAAGTAGTGTTTTTATCATGTTGTATGAATTTATGACAAGTTTAGTGTTCTTGACATTTTTTTTATGATTTGTTATAATCATGATTTTTGTATGGATGATTGTTAAAATAATTGTTGATGATTAAAACATGTTAGAAATTAATTTGGTGTTTTATGTGGTTGAACCGTGGAGGAGGGCTGAAAACCGGACCCAAACCAGGCCGGTTCAGGCCGGTTCGGGCCCGGTCTAGGCCGGTCTGGGTTGGTCAAGGGTGGGTCCGGGTTTTGGTTTTTGGGTTGTGTCAATGTTTGATTGTTTGGTTGTTGTTTTGACGGGTTTTAATTATGTTAAAGCATGCGGGAAATATTAAGAAACGGTTTTAGTAAAAGTTGGAAAATCTGCCAAAACAGCCCAAACAGGCCCGTGGGCCCATTCAGGCCCATGTTGGGTTCGGCACAAAAGTCAGCCCGTGGGTCCCACTTTGGGACTTGTGACGGTTTTTGAGTTATCGTCATTTTTATCGTGTTTTGTAATATTTAGCAAGTGGGAAATATTAATAAGTAAAATATTTAATTAAAAAGGTTTTTCATAAAATTATTATTTCTCACATGTTAGAAATTATAATACAAGATCGTAGTTTAAATTGATATACTTTAAGTCAAGCGGGTTTTCGTAAGATTTAATATTTCACATGTTAGAAGTTTTAATAAAATAACATGTAATGAATATGTTGATTTTATGTCTAAGTCTAATGTGTAAAGACTCTGTTTCTAGCCGGTTTGACCAAACGAGTTTGGTCAAACTAAGATCTAGTCAGCCCTGTTTTGACTGATGACCCGTCGCGGGACTCGGGTCGGGGATTTGTCGTCAAGTAAGGTTTTATTTAATTATTGAATTAGCCTTAGTAGATATGAGGCGATATGATAGTTGAATATGATGTATATGCAATTAGTCACATGATAGGATGTTTTTCCCGTGAATGTTTGATTATATGGTTGGTGTCGTGTTGACTAAGTACCCATAGAGAATTATGAGTAGATGGCGTCTTGACCATTCTAATTCTAGATGAGTATCTTGGACCATGACATTGATAGGCCCGTACCGTCTTTAACGAGTATATAGTTCATGGTTAATAGCTTTTGTGTCACGGCCTGGGGGGCTTATCTCCAAGTCGGGGCATGGCCTCCTAAGAGTTCCGCTTTGGGAAGGGAGCCAGCTTAAGTACTAGCCATCTCTGCTTAGGGGGTCGCCTAGTAGAGTTTCTCATAGACGGTTATGTCATGGGACGGGGAATGGAATAGCTGTTGTCGCTAGGTCTGATCAGTCTAGGACTAGGATTTTTTCCTACCTTGTGGTATAGCCTCGAGTTACAGAAGTCGACTATTGACTGTCCTAAGAACTTATGCCTGTTTGTAGACGTATTGGTCTTTCATGTTTGTATGATTCTATGAATTTTAGAAGGTGAGATGCAAGCCGGCTAAGATTGATAGAGTTTGGATTACTGGTTGTTAACTGATTCACATGATTACGTGTTGATTAGGGTTTGAGTGTATCATGGCCATGTTACAGGGTAACCTCTGAGCTAGCATACCAGCTTCCCTACCTCTTGTTATATTTTATTATCGGTTTCACATGATAGCTTTCATAGGATAGGTTATATGTTAGTTAATTGTTTCATAACATGAAAAGCATATCATATATGTTTAAGGTTTTGTATTTCCCATATACATTGCTTTTATGTTATTCATGTTTAATTAAACTCGACATTTCGTGGCTGGGAGAACTCGGAGTTACTCCCCACTGACTGTGGCTTCCGTGTTTATATTTAATGCGGTCGAACAGGTGGTGATTCATATTTGGGGTACATTGACGAGCTAGCGAGCGAAGTATTTACCTTGGACCTATATTCGGTTCTTAGATTGTATATTATTATACACTCTTTTTATTTCCGTATTTATACGGGAGATATGTCTCCCGTCTTGTATATTTCTTTTGTATAATATTATTTCCGTTTGTAAGGAACCTTTTTTATGTTATGACACCTTCGTTATGTATTTAAATTATTTTTTTTTCTTTCCGCAAATTTGAGGGTGTTACAGTTGGTATCAGAGCTATTTTGCTCCCGACGCACGTTTGTGTACCCTTGCATAAATAACTTGACCTTAATAAAATAATAAACCGTGAGATAGAAGGGTAAGATGGGTAGATTAGGATTTATGTTGTAGTCTCTTTGTTCTTGCTAAATGATAAGTACTAACCTTTGTTTTCTTTTGCAAGATGCCTCCGAGAATTGACAACACGATCTTAGCAGCTCTTACCGTTATTATCCAAAACCAGCAAAATCAGCAAAACCAGCAAGCAAATCCGATTCCTACTCCTATTCCCGACCGTGAGAGACACGGAAGTTGTTCATGGGTTGCTTCTCAACTATCTAGGAGCCAAGCCAAAACCTACGGTGGTGAGGTAGATCCCAGTCAGCTTTCGGGGTGGGTACGTGAAATGGAGAAGAGTTTTTCTCTTTATGATGTCCTTGAAGAGGATAAGGTCCGTCTGGCTTCTCACTTCTTAGTGAAAGAAGCGGATCAGTGGTGGACTCTTTCAGGTCCTACTGCTAAGTTGGAGCCTAATTTCGGGTGGACTCGTTTCCGGGAACTATTGGAGACGAGGTTTTATCCGGATGAGTTGAGACCGCAAAAGCTGAAGGAGTTCATGGACTTTAAGCAGGGAGTTCTTTCTGTTCAGGAGTTCACTACTCAGTTCAACGAGTTGGCTCATTATGCCACTCGACTTATTTCGACGGAGGAGGACAAAGCTTTCTTTTACTTAGGAAAGCTATCTCCTCAGGTGAAGGGGAAGATAAGTAGGGGTTCTACTTCTTTCGTCTCTATTTATAATGATGCTTTATGGGCGGAGAGTTCTATTCGGAAGATTGCCGAAGAGGCTCGTACTTCTTATATTGCTCCTAATTCTTATGGCAAGAGACCCTTATATCCTACTTCCCGACCTTCCTTTTCTCCCTCTTTTCCAAACAAGAGGAGAAACTTTCAGAGTGGACAAGCAGCTAGAGGTAATCGTCCATTTGTACCGAGCAACAACAACGATCTTAAGGATCGTACCTGCTTTCGGTGCAAGATGCCTATGCATCCGGGTGTTGGTTGCTTCAACAAGCCACTTGTATGCTTTAATTGTCAAAAACCGGGGCACATGTTTAATGAATGTCCTGAGAGGAAGAAGACGGTTTCTACACCGGTTATTTCTGGGCGACCTAAGGGTCGGATTTTTATTATGAGCCGAGCTGAGGCCGATGCTCAACCTGACATCGTGACGGGTATGTTCTCAATTTATGAGTTTCCGTGTTTAATTTTGTTTGATACGGGAGCTTCTTTATCTTTTATTTCAATGAGATTATCCGACAAATTACCGCTCAAAGCTTCAGTCGGAGAAACTACTCCTATCTCGTTACCATCCGGAGAAGTATTTTCATGTTCTTATCTTCATTCCGACATTCCAATATCCATAAATGGATCTATTTTTCCGGCTAATCTTTTACGTTTTCCTCTTGAAGAGTTCGATATTATTTTGGGCATGGATTGGTTATCTACTTATCATGCTCGATTCGAGTGCCGTGATCAGAAAATTATTCTTAAAAGTCCTTTGGGTGCTCGTATTTCTTATCAAGGGGTTAGAAAGCAAGCTAGTGTGAAGTTACTCTCAGCTATGAAAATGTTGAATGTTTTAAAGAAGGGTCATCAAGCATTTCTATGTGTAGTGACTACTTCCGATTCTTCTCTTCCTTCTTTAAAGGATGTTCCTATTGTTCGGGAATTTCCCGATGTATTTCCCGATGAATTCCCCGGGATTGCTCCTGAAAGGGATGTTGAATTTTCCATTGATCTAGTTCCTGGAACTGGACCAATTGCCAAAGCTCCTTATCGTATGGCTCCTTCTGAATTGAAGGAGTTGAGAATCCAACTTGATGATTTAATTGAGAAAGGTTTTATTAGGCCTAGTGCTTCTCCTTGGGGTGCTCCTGTATTATTTGTCAAGAAGAAAGACGGTTCTATGCGGATGTGCATCGATTATCGTGAGTTGAACCGTGTCACAATCAAAAACAAATATCCTCTTCCTCGTATCAATGATCTTTTTGACAAGTTACGGGGTGCTTCTACTTTCTCTAAAATTGATCTTAGATCGGGTTATCATCAGATTCCCGTTCGGGAAGCAGATATTCCGAAGACTGCTTTCAGCTCGAGGTATGGTCATTTCGACTTCAATGTGATGCCATTCGGTTTGACTAATGCTCCAGCTATATTCATGGATCAGATGAATCGTACCTTCCGGGAGTATCTTGATAAATGTGTGGTGGTATTCATTGATGACATTCTAATCTTTTCAAAATCTAAGGAAGAACATGCTATTCATCTTCGAACCATTTTGAGTGTTCTTCGACGCCAAAAGTGGTATGCTAAGTTCTCCAAATGTGAATTCTGGTTGCCCGAAGTATCTTTCCTTGGTCATGTCATTTCCAAAGACGGTGTTATGGTCGATCCAGCTAAAATTGAGGCGGTTGTGGATTGGAAAAGTCCGAAAAATGTGTCCGAGATACGGAGTTTCCTGGGTTTAGCGGGGTATTATCGTCGGTTTGTGAAAGATTTCTCCAAATTAGCAAGACCGATGACTCAATTGCTAAAGAAGGAAGCAAAGTATATTTGGACTGATGAATGTGAAATTGCCTTCTTAGAATTGAAGAAGAGATTCACTACCGCACCGGTTCTAACTTTACCAGATGATGAAGCCGATTATGATGTTTATTGTGATGCTTCAAAGCATGGTTTGGGATGTGTCTTGATGCAGAATAGAAAAGTCATTGCTTATGCTTCTCGACAACTCAGGGTTCATGAAGTGAATTACCCGACGCATGATCTTGAGTTAGCAGCTGTAGTACATGCCTTGAAAACTTGGAGACATTATCTTATTGGAGTTCATTGCCGAATTTACACCGATCATAAGAGCTTGAGGTGCATTTTTACTCAGAAGGAATTGAACATGAGGCAGAGAAGATGGTTGGAGTTAGTGCATGATTATGATGCTGAGTTGATTTATCACGAGGGAAAAGCAAATGTCGTGGCAGATGCTTTGAGTAGAAAGACTAGTCATTCATTAAATGCTCTTGGTACTTTACCCGATGAACTAGTAACCGAATTTCAGAAGCTTCAGATACAGTTAGTGGGGAAAGGATTTGATTATCTTGGTGCTTTGACCGCGGAACCTGATTTTTATCGAGAGATTCGTACTTGTTTACCGGAGGATGCTACTTTTATCGCCATTCGAGCAAAGATATCACTTGGGCAAGCAAAGGATGGTGTGGTAGATAATGATGGCTACCTTCGTTACCATGGTCGAATGTATGTTCCGAGAAGTGCCGAGTTGAGGAAGAGAATACTTGATGAAGCTCACCTTTCTCCTTATGCTATTCATCCGGGTGGCGACAAAATGTATAAAGATTTGAGACCTCAATTCTGGTGGCCTAGGATGAAGATTGAAGTGAAGGAGTATGTTAGTCGATGTCTTACTTGTCAGAAGGTGAAGATTGATCATCAAAGACCCGGAGGTTTGCTGCAACCTTTGGAGATTCCTCTGTGGAAATGGGAGTCTATTTCTATGGACTTCGTGATGGCTTTACCTACTACTTCAAGTGGAAAGAATGCTATTTGGGTAATTGTAGACCGTCTAACCAAGTGTGCTAGATTCGTGCCTATCAAAGAAACTTGGAATATTGAGGTCTTAGCTGGGGCCTATGTGAAAGAGATAGTACGCTACCATGGAGTTCCTAAAGATATTGTTTCAGATCGTGATCCGAGATTCAGTTCCCGATTCTGGACAGCCTTACAAGAAGCCATGGGTAGTAAATTGTTGATGAGCACCGCTTTCCATGCCGCTACTGATGGTCAAACTGAGAGAACAATCCAAACCTTGGAAGATCTTCTTCGAGCTTGTGCCTTAGATTTTCATACATCTTGGGAGAAGAGTTTGCCTTTGGTGGAATTTTCTTATAACAACAGTTATCATGCTTCTATCAAGATGTCACCATACGAGGCTTTATACGGGAGGAAGTGCCGTAGTCCTGTTTGTTGGGATCAAGTACAAGATGATCATATGTTGAGTCCCGACATTGTTACTGAAACGATCGATCAAGTTCAAGTCATTCGTGAACGAATGAAAGCCGCTCAAGATAGACAGAAATCCTATGCTGATGTTCGTCGACGACCGCTTGACTTTGATGTTGAAGACCGGGTATTTCTTAAAGTGTCACCAATGAAAGGAGTGAAACGGTTTGGAGTGAAAGGGAAGTTGAGTCCTAAATATATTGGACCGTTTCGAGTGCTTAAAAGAGTTGGTCCTGTTGCTTATCGTCTGGAATTACCTCCGAACTTGAGTAAAGTTCATGATGTATTCCATGTTTTTCAGTTGAAGAAGTATATCAGTGATCCGAGTCATATTATTCAAGAAGAAGTGTTGGACTTGGAACCTAATTTGGCTTTGGAAGAAAGGCCGATTCGTATACTTGAAAGGGCTAACAAACAACTCCGAAACAAGGTGGTGCCTTTAGTTCGTGTCCTTTGGCGTTGCGGAAACGTCGAATCAGAAACTTGGGAACCTGAAGCTAAAATGTTAGCTAAATATCCCGAGCTCTTTGCGTGAGGTAAATTTCCTTCTTTCTTTCCTCTTCCTATTCGATTTAACCGTTCGAAGATTTCGTACCTTCTATCGATATTCTTGATGCTGACGAGAACCTGCTGTTCCGTAAATAAGACCCCGTATTTTATTACAAATATTTTTTAACAGTTTTGAAATAGACCTACATATATGTTACGTTCCTTCTTCTAAGTTTCGAGGACGAAACTTTTTAAAAGGAGGGGTGATTGTAACAACCCGAAAAGTACCCAATTTGCTTAAGCAATAGCTTATGGATACTTTTCAGTAGAACTTAAGTTTTTAATATAGGAATTTTTGTTCCGAGTCGTATTTTGAAATTTCCGCGTTCGTATTTGGAAGTTTTGAGAGATTTCATGAAAAGACCGTTTTCGGTCATCTTTGACTTTTCTTGACTTTTAAATCGTCTTTGACTTTTTCTTGACTTTTTAAAGTCGTCAATTACTTTTCTTGACTTTTAAAGTCGTTTTAAACTTTTCTGAACTTTTAAGTCATTTTTGACTTTTCCCGACTTTTTAGTCGATTTTGACTTTCGTTGACTTTTCCCGACTCGTCTTGCGATTTTGAAGACCGAAATTTATTTAAAAAAATTATATTTTTGATTTATTTTTATTAAGATTTATTAGGATTTATCATAATTTAATATAATTATTTTGAATTTATTCGGAATTTAAAGAATAACTTTACGGTTTTTACTCGAACGTCATTTAACTATTCCCGACGCATCGTAATGCGCGCAACAAAATCGAAACTCGACTTTGGCATGAGTCACGCGCCCATGTCATCGTTTTCCACTCACATGAGATAGTTTAATTCTTTTGATTAAACTAATAAGAATATCTTAGATATTTTCAACTTTATCGATCAGTTAACGAAACGTACGCAAATCGAGCAAAAACAGACCCGTTGCTCACCATACCACACGGCTCAAAAGTCCTCTAATGGCCTTGATATTTTCATTATTTTTCATTTTAATATCATAATATCTTGATATTAACTTTATCGTAAATTATATTTAATCGTTTACCGTAAAATAATTATTAAACGCGAGTCAATTACGGAACAACAATTTTAAAACTCAACACCTTTATTTGTCTATAAACTCACGTACAACTCCACTCCACTTTACTCACAAACACCTTTTCACTTTACAACAAATCAAAATAAGATCAAAACATCACTTTATTTAATCGTTCTTCGTGTTCTTCATCGTTCATCAACCGTTCTTCATCGTTCTTGAGCAAAACCTTTATAAAATCTTCGTTTCTTAATTAAATCCATCCTAATTTGTATTTCTAGACTCTCCTCTTCGCTCCTCATCTTCACGTACGGTTATATTTCAATTCCGTCAAGATCGTTTTCAACACTTTAATTATGGAAATTCATATTTTTAGTCTAATAATGTTTTCTTGTTATTTCTTATAGGGGAAGATTTTGAAGACGAGTTTGGAGACTCGTATATTTTTGGTGAAGATTAGTAGGAGGGTTTCTTATTATATATTTCTTATTATTATTTTGGTGCTAATTATTTTGGCTAGCTAAGGTAACAATTCCGTTTTACTCGACGAATTAATGTCACATAGGTTTTAGTTTTGTTCATGTTATGGTTATGTATGATTTTAGTTAGTAACTTAGCTTTAAGTTTTGTTTCTTTTGATTTTGGTTCATCTTTATTTTTGGTTCCTCTTTTTATGATTTATGGATTTTTGTTAGTAATATGATAAGTAATGGTTATTATTGTGTTTTATGAATTTTTATGATTTTCCATAAAGTTATGATTCTTATGTTGTTTAGGAAATTTTAACAAGTTTAGTGTTCTTGAAGAATTTTGATGATTTTCATAAGTTATGATTTTTATGTTGTTTATGAAATTTTAACAAGTTTAGTGTTCTTGAAGAATTTTGATGATTTTCATAAGTTATGATTTTTATGTTGTTTATGAAATTTTAACAAGTTTAGTATTCTTGAAGAATTTTGATGATTTTTAATAAGTTATGATTTTTATGTTGTTTAGGAAATTTTTAATATGTTTTGGTTTCTTGATGATTTTGGATGAATTATTGTTAATCATGATTTTTGTATGATGGTTGTTAAAATAGTTGTTTGATGATTAAAACATGTTGGAAATATTTTGAGTGTTGTTGTTTGGTGAACCGGTTTTAGGAGGGAGGTGAACCGGACCAAACCAGACCGGTCCAGGCCGGTTCAGACCCGGACTGGGTTGGTCAAGGTGGGTCCGGGTTTTGGTCTTTGGGTTGTGTCGATGTTTGATTGATTGGTTGTTGTTTTGACGGGTTTTAAATATGTTAAAGCATGCGGGAAATATTGGAAAACGGTTTTTAGAAATATTAGGCAAAACAGCCCATTGAGCCCAAATCAGGCCGTGAGGCCCAAATCAGGCCATGTGGGTCCGGTCCAACTCAGCCCGTGGGTCCCACTTTGGGACTTGTGACGGTTTTTGAGTTATCGTCATTTTTATCGCGTTTTGTAATAATTAGCAAGTGAGAAATATTAATAAGTAAAATCTTTAATTTAAAAGTTTTTCATAAAATTATTATTTCTCCCATGTTAGAAATTATAAGACGAGACCGTAGTTTAATTTAATATCCTTTAAGTCAAACGGGGTTTTGGGTATAATAAAACCTAATTCACATGTTAGAAGTTTTATTAAAATAACATGTAAGGAATATGTTGATTTTATGTCTATGTGATAAAGACTCTGTTTCTAGCCGGTTTGATCCAACGGGTTTGGTCAAACTAAGATCTAGTCAGCCCCGATTTGACTGATGACCAGTCGCGGGACTCGGGTCGGGGATTTGTCTTCAAGTGAGGTTGTATTTAATTATGAATTAGCCTTAGTAGATATGAGGCGATATGATATTTGATTATTATTAATATGCAATTAGTCACATGATAGGATGTTTTTTCCCGTGACTGTTTTATTATATGGTTGGTGTCGTGTTGACTAAGTACCCATAGAGAATTATGAGTATATGGCGTCTTGACCATGCTAATTCTAAATGAGTAGATTGGACCACGACATTGATAGGTCCGTACTGTCTTTAACGAGTATATAGTTCATGGTTAATAGCTTTTGTGTCCCGGCTTGGTGGGTTTATATCCAAGTCGGGGCATGGAATCCTAAGAGTTCCGCTTTGGGAAGGGAGCCAGCTTAAGTACTAGCCATCTCTGCTTAGGGGGTCGCAAGTAGAGTTTCTCTCATAGACGGTTAGTCATGGGACGGGGAACGGAATAGCTGTTTGTCGATTAGGTCTGATCAGTCAGGACTAGGATGTTTATCCTACCTTGTGGTATAGACTCGAGTTACAGAAGTCGACTATTGACTGTGCTAAGAACTTATGCCTGGTTCTAGACGTATTGGTCTTTCATGTTTGATGATTCTATGAATCGTAGAAGGTGAGATGCAAGCCGGCTACGGTTGATAGAGTTTGGATTACCGGTTGTTAACTGATTTACATGATA
>JAIUZE010073248.1:0-77439 GCA_022085475.1 Heliosperma pusillum
CGTTTCCCTATGGCTCCGTTGAGATAGCTAGCAATGACGGAAGAGTCTTTAAGGTAAATGGGCAACGGCTTAAGCACTATGTAGTTGGGCAACCGATTGAGGAAGCCGTTGTCATTAACCTTGCCCCAATTGAAGCATAATCTTTACAATCTTAGCCCTTGCTTGCTAAACTTGGTCGAGCCAACGACGTTAAACAAGTGATTTTGAGATTTTGTAGGAGGCAATCCGGGGACTTTTTCAAGTTTCTAATGCTTTTGTTAGGTGTTTGGGTTTTGAAGGAGGACTTGAGGAAGATTTTTGGGGTTTAAGAGTGATAATCATCGGAGCAAAAATCGAAAAATCGAAGACGATGGGCAAAAAAATGAAGCCGTGCGCAACTAATGCAGGACACGGTCAACCGTGCGGTTCGTACCGTGCGCAACTCAACCCAACCGTGCGCAACTAATTCCGTCCAGCTTCCACCGTGCGGTTTAAACCGTGCTATTCTCAACTTTTTGAAAAAAAAAATAAATAAATAAATGCTGCACTTACAACACGCACGGCCCACCCAATTTTTCCTCATCTTCATTATTATCTTCATCTCTTTCCTCTCATTTTTCCCAATCCCCTTTCAACCCAACAACCAAACTTCCTCCAAAATCAACTCCACCCACCAAACTACCTTCAAATCCACTCAAATAAATACATCACTAACACTTTTTCATCATCAACAACAACAACAAGCCTAAAAAAATCAATTTGGTTGAAGACTTATTTTCTCCCCATAATTCCTTAGATTTGATTTTTGAGCAACTTCCCTACCTTCATTCCTTGCCATCTTTTTAGGGGAGACTAAGGGGACTTTAAGGAGCATTTTGGTGGTATTTTCGTCAAAATCCGTGAGACTTGATTTTTTCCGGGCCGGAGTCGGAGTCGTTTTTTCTGCTTTTCCGGGTGAGAACGGCATCTATTTGAAGGTTTCTTTCCAAATGGCCTCTAAACGATCCCGTGTGGAAGGTACAATTGCTTCTTCGTCTTTCCCTACCCCCGGTTTAACTAGAGTTCGTGTTAGCCAATTTAGACATAGATGTGGCTTGGTTGGGTTTCATTCTAGTACCCAACTTAAGAAGTATAATGAGCTATTACGTAAGGATTTTGACCCCACCAAATTTTTCTGCACCCCTACAATGATTTCTATGGGAATTTATGATGATATTAATAAAATGTGTGATAGGTTGGGTCTAAAAATTGGGTCGACACATGTTTGGTCTTACAAGTCCCTTACTTGCGAGTTCCTTGCAACGTTGAAGGGAAACCTTGACAGTAGATCCCCAACCATTAGCTTTCAAATCTTGGGACATGAGTTCGAGTTTAGCCTTGAAAAGATTTCGGAATTTCTTGGTATTCCCTTTCTACATGATTGCAAGGGTGTCGCTTCTAAGTCGACACCTAAAATGAGGGATCGGGAAAAATTTTGGACCGAAATAACCCGTTCCGAAGCCCGATATGAGGCTCGGACAGCCGCCTTATCGGAGGTGCGGAACCCTGTGTTCCGTTACTTTTTGAGGATGTTTTCCGACATTCTCATAGGTAGCCACGAGACTCACCATAGGATAGGGGCGATTGCGTGTCATAGCCTTATGGAGCTAATGGAGAATAAACCCTTGTCCATCGACCTGACCAAGGCGGTTTTGTTACAATTGATGAAAATTAGAGACAAAGTACCGCCGACAATCATAGGAGGGGGACTAGTAACCTTGATCGCTCAAGGGGCGGGGATGAATGAGGAACCTGAGGATAGGGCGAGGGGGTCAACTTTCATAGACCATAACCATTTGAGGACGTGCCTTATGACTAGGACGGTCGATGAGAGGCAAGGTCTTTATTTCCTCATCACAAAGCGTCGGGCCATGCCACTCCCCAACCCCGATTTCACAACTATCTTTAACCGGGTGAACTGGGGGATGCCTTTGCGGGAGGGGGAGTTGATTAAGGATTCGACTTATGTTGATTGGGGAACTGCGTCCTACGGTCTTGACCCCTCCACGATACGGTATGAGACCATTTTGCCTATTGATGATAATGCTTCCTCCGATGGTGACGGTTCCCCTACCCCTCCCCAACCTAGAAATGAAAGACCAACCTCCTCTCACCAACATTTCTCCCAATTTGAGACCGGCAATCCTTCGGGTGGAGGGTATAATCAAGGGCAACATGCTAATTTTGGGTATACCCCATACATGCCCCAACAATTTTCCATGCCCCCTACCAACAATACCCACCTCCACCTCCGGGTTTTGGCCCTAACCCTTGGGACATGTCTTCCCTCTCAACCCAAATCTCCTCCCTAAACAACAACTTTAATACCCTTAATTCCAATTATGACTCCCTCTTCACCTCTTTTGGTGAGCATAGGAGTTCTTTTGAGGCTTTTAGGGCGGAGACTAGGAAGTCTTTTGAGGAGTTGAGGAATCTCCAAACTCGGCAACATGATGAGGCTATGAGTGCCGTGGGTAGTTTGGGTGAGTCGGTTAAGTCTTTGTTCGACGCCTTCACTTCTCATTTCCCACCTCATCAACCACCGCAATAGACTTGGGGGAACGGGAGGAGCCTTGTGTGAGGAGGTGGCATTGAGGTTGGTTGTTGGGTCGGTTTTCTTGTTTTGTATCCCCTTCTATTCCCTTGTCCCTTGTTGATTGATGAAGAATTGAGTTGTTGTTGTTGCATTGTTGTTATTTGATTGTGTTGTGATATCTATTGTTTGCAAGTGCATTGGTTGCACTTGGGGTGATAATTTTTGATATGCTCCTACTTTTGAAAATCCAAATTAACAAGAATCTCCCTCATTTTGAGCGAGTATGCCCGTCAAATCCAAATTTAGATAGCCTAGTCTAGTCTTTATAAAAAAAAAAAAAACCAAAAAATATGTTTTTCCTTTTTGAAATAAAATTTTGAAATAAAATGTGTTTCTTCTCCCGTTTGAGTACTTACTCGAGGACGAGTAAGGTGCAAGTGTGGGGAGGGGATTTATTGCCAAAAAACAAAAAATTTGAAAATTTTGAAAAATCCAAAAATACGTGTTCTTTGTATATATTTGTGCATGTGCGTAGTTTGTTCACTTGTGTAGGATCCGCGACCAATGATCGGAGACAAGAACGAAGGTTTGTGAGCCTAGATTTGGTATGATCTTTCCAACCTTCACCCCCTTTCTTTTCTTGTAATTTCACATGAGGAGTTGGGAGATTTTTGACTTGTTAATGATGATTTGAGGAATTGGTGGTTGTGGAATGTTGTGTTGTAGGTTAGGATTCCGTTGCTATTAGTTGCATGTTTATTTGTTGCATTGTTGTACTTAGCTTGCATTCATGATAAGTTTGTAAATATCTAATTGCATTCATGTAGTTTAGTTGCATCAAAAAAAAATGTTTTCAAAAGAAAATACCAAAAACACGGATAAGTGGTTTAATGATTTTGAACATTCCAAATGCTAGTGGTCATTTCTCTAACTTTGAAATTTATTTAAAATTCTTTTGAAAACAATGCTTGCATCTACATGAGTTGATATTAGGCGTCCAAACGGCCAAGGTCAATGTAAATCGAGTTTTGCAAGGTTTTTCATTCCATTTCAACCCGTGTTGTTAAACATCCTTGAGTGGTGGTTGGACGAAGGCGACCATGGAGGTCAATTTTAGAGCTTATATTTCCCTAAAGAAGGGGTGTTGTTTCATTTTGATCAATTGTTTAATCATGTTTTCACGCTCATGTTCTTTTAAGGACTCCCGTCACTCCCGGCCACCCAACTTGGCACATTGTGCGCAAGTAGAAAGATTTCGGTGGGTGATCAACGGTTGAATCTTTGGGAATATGGGTGTCCACCGTTATGCTTGTACCCCCATTCGAGCACTTATATAGCGGTGGGTCCAAATTGTTGAAACACACACAAAAGAATTGTCAATCCCGAACAAGCACTAAAAAGAAAAAAATAGGGGAAAAGAAAAAAAAAAAATCGAATAATTGGGGCAAACATCAAAAACCCAAAAATATTCCCAAAACAAATATCAAATAAGTCACCAAAATGGGTAGACCCTTACCTCTTAACATTGATAAGAGGACGACCACACCACCGCTTTTGGATTAAAACTCACGGGAATCCTATTCCACAATCTCCCATCCTTGCATTACTAGTTTTTGGACGGTAGGGCGGACACCTAAGCAACTTCGTGCATTTGTAAGCGTAGTTTTTTTTTAGATTTTTAATGGAATTTCTTAATTAGACATTTGACTACTATTTGAGGAATGATCGGATGATTAAAATCACTTATTAGTTGGTTTTGGCCTCGGCTACCTAGATGAGGAAGGTAGTCATTTTGTACCTTTGTGAACCGGTGATTGATTAATTAATTGCTTGATTTGTTGGTTCATTCAATTTTGTGCAAGACCTCACTTGCCTCGCGAGGTGTGCTTTTCCCTCATAAGCATACCTACGCGAGTTGAAAGGGCGTTGAGTGCGCTAATACTCATGCGGATAATAGTAGTATAATAATTAAGTGATGCTTATATTGTGCATCCGCTTTTAGGATTAGGAGGGTTTCATTTCTCGTTTTTCACACTTTAATCTTGCTTTATGCTTACTCGAGGACGAGTAAGGGATAAGTGTGGGGAGATTTGATAACCGCACTATTTGCGCGTTTTATAAGCTAATAATTATGCTATTTATTCCCTATTTTCATGTGTTTTGTGTTAGAATCACGTTTAGAGGCTTTAGATACGTAAAACCCGTCTTCCGGGTGTGTTGTTTGGTATTTTTGTTTCTTTGGGTTGTTTAGGAACAAGATTGAACTCAAAGTGCCCACATCTTGGCATGAGCAAGGCCCATGGACCAACCAAACAGCCCATGCTTCAACAAAGGAAGGCAAAAAGCGGAAAAAAGGCGAAAAAAAGGAGAAAAAGCACGGCCGTGCGTTGCGCTATTCGACCGTGCGGAACTAATGCAGGACTGGGTCAACCGTGCGGTTAAAACCGTGCGTAACACAAGTGACCTCTTCTTTGAAGTTTACACCGTGCGGTTCTGACCGTGCGTTTCTCATCTCCACCGTGCGCAGCTCCAGATTTGAGCACAGCCTATCCGTCTTTTGAACGACCTCGTTTTGCGTGTTTTTTGCCTCTTGTATAAATAGCCCAAACCTGAAATTGTAGAGGGAGGATTTTATTTTTTTGCTTTCCTAGAGAGATAACAACAAAAAATCAAAATAGCATTCTAGATCTAATTTCAATTGTAATCCAAATTTCCAAGCTTTAATCTAATTTCTTCCTTTTCATCTTCTATTTTCCTCATAGTTGGTAACATTTTCTTCCTCTTGTCTTTTAATTATGCTTTTGTTTATGTTTTATGTCTTTCAAGTTTGAATGTTTAGATTGCTTATAGGTAAAGTTTACATCTTTGAATTCATTGTTTGTTTAATTTTAGTCTAATAGATTGAATTTCATCATCTAGTTAGTAATTGCATGTTATTAATTAAAAATCTCATCTTTATCATGTTCAACCTTAAATATTCAACCCTTATTACTTTCGAGTGTTTAGTAACCATGTTTAGTGAGTAGTAACTCTTTCTAGGGTCCGATTAAGTCTAATTATGGGTATTGATTGGTGATTGGTTAAATTAGCAAGTAGAGGTTTATGGGTGATTGTTTTTGGTTGAGGTTGTTTTGTATTGACCCTTTATTTGACCCTTGTTCAACCCTTAGAGGCTATCAATGGGAGTTGGGCCAACTTAGGGGGCTACTTAGGCTATCGATGGGAGTCGGGCTTACGGTAGTGGACTTGGGTAAGTTTAGGGATCGTCTCTAGGTGGGTTATTCGCGGGAGCGAGACCCCTTAGAAGAGACTCCACCTTTTGGCTAGGGGATTTCATCCGCGGGAGTGGGAAAGACCCTAGTTGAGACCTTAGTGTTGACCCGAAATGCCTTGGACTCGTGTAGGGGTCATCCATGGGAGTGGGACCCTTTATCGACCCTAGAGGCTACCTATACTCGGGAGGGTTAGGTAGTTAGTATAGATAACACCGTCTTGCTTGAACCCACATTCCACCACTTGTTAATAGACCACCCACCGTTGCAACCCATGAATAAGACTTGATCGGATCCTAGTTACCCTTAATCTTGATTAAATCCCGTATTTTCCATAGCTATTTGTTTAGTTTGCATTTTAGTCTAGATCTTATTTATTGCATTTAGTTGTCGCTAGTTGAATTCAATTTTTCCCCTCTTATCGACTTAGCTAGCATCCCTTAAAACCGACTAGTAATCGCTTTGCTCTCCGTGGAAATCGACCCTCAAGTGCTACTTTGATAACCGTGCACTTGCGGTATTTAAAACCCCATCATCTTTACCTCCAACGGTTCTCGGCAAAGCCATAACAAAATCCATAGAAATAGATTCCCACTTCCATAGTGGAATATCCAACGGTTGTAGCAATCCACCGGGCCTCTTGTGTTCAATCTTCACTTGTTGGCAAGTAAGACATCTACCAACATATGACACAACATCGCCCTTCAAGTTCGGCCACCAAAACTGTAGCTTCAAATCCTTGTACATCTTATCACCTCCGGGGTGAATAGAATAAGGGGAAAGGTGAGCTTCATCAAGAACTCGCTTCCTCAAATTAAGAGCATTAGGAACAAATAAACGACCATGGAAACGAAGAACACCTTCATTATCAAACTTAAAATCTTTACCTTTACCTTCAAGAATTTTGGCTTGGATAGACTTGTAGGTAAGATCATCAACTTGGCTTTCACGGATTTCACGGAGAAACATAGGCTCGGCAATCATAGCACCAATATGAACAAACCACGCTCTACAAACTCCAAACTCAACCTTCGAAACTCGGCACAAAGATCAACACAGGTAAAACATGCAAAGCATTCAAAGCATGAGAAGCTTTCCTACTAAGAGCATCGGCAACAACATTTGCCTTCCCTTCATGATACAATAACTCAAAATCATAATCGTTCACCAATTCCAACCATCTTCTTTGTCTCATATTCAACTCTTTTTGAGTAAATATGTACTTCAAACTTTTGTGATCGGTGAAGATACGACAATGAATTCCAATTAAATAATGTCTCCATACTTTCAAAGCATGAACAACAGCGACCAATTCTAAATCATGAGTAGGATAGTTCACTTCGTGAACTCTCAATTGCCTTGAAGCATAAGCCACCACCTTCCGATTTTGCATAAGAACACAACCCAATCCCATTTTAGAAGCATCACAATAGACATCAAAGTCTACTCCATCTTCAGGCAAAGTCAACACCGGAGCGGTAGTTAACCTCTTCTTTAATTCTTGAAACGCTGCTTCACAAGCTTCATTCCATAGGAATTTGGTTTCCTTCTTCAACAACTGAGTCATCGGTCTTGCAAGCTTAGAGAAATCCTTGACAAATCTTCGATAATTACCAGCTAAACCAAGGAAACTTCGAATCTCTCTAATATCAGTCGGACTCTTCCAATCAACAACGGCCTCAATTTTAGAAGGATCCACCATTACACCCTCTTTAGAAATCACATGCCCAAGAAAGGACACTTTAGGTAACCAAAACTCACACTTAGAGAACTTAGCATACCACTTCTGACGACGTAGAACACCCAAAATAATCCTCAAATGAATAGCATGCTCATCTTCGGACTTGGAGAAAATAAGAATATCATCAATGAATACCACCACACACTTGTCAAGATACTCACTAAATGTGCGGTTCATTTGATCCATAAAGATAGCAGAGCATTTGTCAATCCAAATGGCATTACCTTGAACTCATAATGGCCATACCTCGTACTAAAAGCGGTCTTTGGAATATCAACATCTCTAACCGGAATTTGATGATAACCGGACCTCAAATCAATCTTCGAAAAAGTAGAAGCACCCTTTAATTGATCAAACAAATCCTCAATTCTAGGTAAAGGATACCTATTCTTGATTGTAATCCGATTCAATTCACGATAATCAATACACAATCTCATAGAACCATCCTTCTTCTTCACAAAAAGAACGGGAGCACCCCAAGGCGAAGCACTTGGTCGAATAAAGCCTTTTTCAATCATATCATCCAACTGCTTCCTTAATTCTTTCAATTCAGACGGAGCCATACGATAAGGAGCTTTGGCAATTGAACCAGAACCAGGAACTAGATCAATGGAGAATTCAACATCGCGCTCGGGAGGAATCCCGGGCAAATCTTCAGGAAATACATCAATGAACTCTCGAACAATAGGCACATCTCCAATACTTGGCAAAGAGGTATTTGAAGAAGTCACCACACACAAGAATGCTTGGCGACCTTTTCTAACCATACTTACCAACTTCATAGCGGAAATTAAAGACACACCTTTACGGGGATGAGATCCCTTATAGGTTATTCTAACACCTAAAGGACTCTTTAAGAAAATCTTTTGATCACGACACTCGAACCTAGCATGATACATAGCTAACCAATCTATACCCAAAATAATATCAAACTCTCCTAAAGGAAATTTAAGGAGATTCGCGGGAAAGATAGAACCCGAAATAGATATAGGTACATTTGGATAAAGGGTTGAACAAGAGATAATATCTCCGGATGGTAAGGATATGGGAGTATCCTCACTAGATGTAGGCTTGATTGATAATTTATTAGCATAGGTTGATGACACAAAAGACATTGAAGCACCGGTATCAAATAAAATAAGACACGGTTGCTCTAAGATTGAAAACATACCCGTAATGATCTCGGGATGAGCATCGGCCTCAGCACGGCTCATGACAAAGATTGAACCCTTAGGTTTAGGAGGAGGAGGGGGCAACTTCCGATCGGGGCAATCCTCGTAACGATGACCACCCTTTTGACAAAAGTAGCAAATGTAAGATCGGTTGGAACAAGGCACACCGGGATGGTATGGAAGTCTACACCGGTTGCAAAAGCGACCTTGACCCTGAGGAGTATAAGGCTTATGAGCCACATTTGAAGTAGCTCTAGGACTAAAAGGAGCAGGATTCCTTGAATTTGCATTGGAAGGAGGATTGAATCTCCTCTTGTTAGCATAGGAACTAGAGGAAGACGGGATAAACGGCCTCTTCCCATAAACATTCGGCCTAGGAGCATAAGAAGGAGAGGGATTATTCATCAAAGCTTCATCCCTTATAGCCTTCATTGAATTTTCAGCCCATAAGGCATCATCGTAAAGATCTCAAAAGGAATTGGTATTCCTTCTCACTTTGCTTTGAAGGACGGCACTCAATTTGTTACGGTAATAGAATGCACGGTCTTCATCATCACGAATAAGCCTCGGAGCGAAATGCGCGAGCTTATTAAACTCCGTAGTAAACTCTTGAGCTGATAAGTTGCCTTGTTTAAAGTCAATGAACTCTTTAAGCCTTTGCTGTTTAAGCTCTTTAGGGTAAAACCTACCCTCCACAAGAGCTTTAAAGCAAGCCCAGTTAAAGTCCTCTTCAAGAACAGCAGTGGCACTTGTGATAGCCCACCAGTTGTCGGCTTCCCTCACCAGAAAGTGCTTTGCGATCCTAACCTTGTCCTCTTCTCGGACTTGGTATAGATCGAATTGCTTTTCCATCTCACGGAACCAATCGGATAACTCCGTAGGATCCGGCTCTCCACCATATGGTACGATCTTACTCCTTGCAATTTGTCCCGCCACCCAAGCATAGCCACCCTGATGGTTATCCTCCCTTCTAGGGGGAACTTGGTTGGCATGAGCTAAAGCTGCATCTTGCTGATTTTTCAGCACTTGAGTGAGAGCTTCCAACATCACATTCTCAACTAGTCGCGGTCTAACCATCTTCATAAGAAACAAAAACAAATTAAGTTACTCCTATCAATTAGCATAAACAAATAGACTACCAAGTAAAGTCCTTAACTTCTACCCAATCTCTCATTTATTATTTCAAGGTCAAGTAGTTTAAGTTAGGGTTCACTTGTGTGCGTCGGGAGCGATAAAGCTCTGATACCAACTGTGACAACCCTCGCGAATGCGGAAATATAAAACATACAAGCATGTGATTTATATAGCGGAAATAGGTAGTTTTAAAAAACTTTTATACATGCAAGTTAAATAAAACGAGGAGTGTCAAAATATTACAAACTAAATACGGAAATACAACAAAGAGACGGGGTCTCTTAAAATGTTAGCAAAGAACAAGTGTTTAGCAAAACTAGCTAAAATCGTCTAGAGGTGAAAACTTCCAGGGGGGACAACGCCCGCTAGCTCACACCCGAACCCCAAAATATCATATCCAAAAAGTCCATCCATTGCAAGCAACCTGTTCATCCATGAAAAACATGAACGCCACAGTCAGTGGGGAGTAACTCCGGGTTCTCCCAGCCATATCACATCAAACGTACACATAAAGGAATACAAAAGTAAAATCATGCATATATATATATACATGTGAGATACGATAAGAATAGATAGGCAATTCTATAGATAATGATAAGAACATATGGAATACAAATCCGAATCCATCATGTTATTCAAAGACTCGGGGAAGACACTCTTAGGCAACCGAATACGCTCACTAGGGCTTGCATCTCACCGTTAGCGGTATAAGTTTGATAAGATTGAGACTCGACAAACAAACCATGCCAAGTCATGGTATGACCATGAATAATCAATCATGTAATCACCCATCACATAAACAATACAATGACGACCTCTCTCACGGTAAATGAAACGCACTAGCACCGTGTACATGGCAAGTATGATTAAAAGGCATCCACGAGATAAACATTTCCCTGAACGCATACACGATCACATTTCGTATATGTTGACTAATTTCCTCCGGTAGGACGACGATATAAATACCCGGTCCTAGTCTAAACTGGCCAGAATCCCGGAAAAATCATGTTTCCGATTCGACATGCGATAAACGTTTCGCATCCAAGACTCGGTCACAATATAGACGCCGAGTACCCCAAATTCGGTAGATCAATTCACGAAAGAGGCGGAAAAGAGCACAAGCCTCATAACAAGCGGTACGCTACATGCAAATAACACCACCTCGCAAGTACACAACATTTGACGGCCGGGTCGATCAACGCATAGCGTTCAACTCCCAACAACGTCGTCGTATGCCCACTACACATGCAATTAAGCAGTAGGATACCTCTCCGTTCCGACATTCCAGCCTTACGAACGAGAAGGTAGCCAAGGGAATGAGAGTACAAAGCACAAGACAAAATAGTGCTCAAACCGTATCATTTGTAAAAACCGACTCAAAGTGGGACATATTGAAAACCGTCACGAAACATGTGATACAAGCGAATAAAATATCATATATCCAAAACATGAATATTATAAGTCATTACGTAAAATTATACGATAAACGGATCATGCGAACTATTATAAATTACGAGTTTTAAAAATTATATGAAAAACATACAGCCGTGTTCCAGGCCGGTCAGGGGACCGGCGGCCGGTGGGCCGGCTCAGAACACAGGCAAAAATCAAAAAATCATAGAAAACAGAGAAATGTAGTCTAGGCCGGTCGGTGGACCGACGGCCGGTCGACCGGCTCAGAACACCTCATCATACAAATTCCAATTTTCCAAAAATGTTACTGGAGTGTTCTCAGCCGGTGGTCAGACCGGCGGCCGGTCGACCGGCTGGGAACACCCCTTCACCCGTGAGTCTTCAATTCATTTCCAAATCATTTCAATTCTCAAATATACTTCTAATAATCATCAACAATCAATATACACCATCAATATTCATCATATAACAACATTCATTAATCATACCATAAATTCAAGGCTTCCTAATCGTATTCTAATACGAATTCTAGCATATAAAGCATGTAAAACACGTAAATGATATCGAGTAACCCTTCACCGTTACCTTCAAGCGCCTCTACTAATCGTCAAGCTCCTCTTCAATAAGGTAATAGTCTTTGTCGGGATCTTGGAGGTCACCACCTACAAATAGATCATAAAAGATTAATGAAATTCATCTTGAGAAAGACGGGAAATTTGAAAAGCGAGAAAGACGATGATTTTAACATCAATACGGATAGAGGAAGGTAAGGGGAGATGAATGAGACGAACTTACGTGAATTCTATCGAGTAACGAATGAGCAGGCGAATTCTAAGATCGATATCAAAGAGGGAAAGCTTTGAGATTTCTTAAGGAGGAAGAAAAGGTGAAATGTGTTTGTGTGAATGAATATTAGGTTAAGGGAGTAGTGTGAGTTGTGTAGGAGAAAAGTCAACAAAAAGTCAAACTCGCCTTAAGACGGGATTCTCATGAAATCTCGCGGAAATTCCAAATACGAACTCGGAAATTCTAAATTCGACTCGGAACATAAAATTATAAATTAAAACTTAAATTTGCTGAAAAGATTTCGTAAAATATTTCTACTAGAAAAATAGGGTACATTTCCGGGTGTTACAAACACGGTCACCTAAAAGTCCGCGAAAAGTCCAACACCAACATCATGTAATTCCGGAGAAAGTATGAATTTGCTATTGTGAACGAAATATTGAGTCTTGTCTAATTGTGGTGTTTGTATGTAGGGGAGAAGTGATGGAGTGGGAGACGGAAGTAAAGCGACTCAAAGATATACTGATGGGCTTGTTATCGGAAGGATTAGGATTGCTTCCAGATAAATTGAAGGGAGCGTCCTATGTGGGAAGAGCTAGCATGACCGCAAACTATTATCCACATTGTCCAGAGCCGACCAAGACAATTGGGATCGCTTCACATACAGAACCGGGGATTTTGTTAATTTTGTTGCAAGATAAAGTCGGAGGGCTCCAAGTTAAATACAATGATAAGTGGATCAATTTGAACCCTGTTCATGGTGCTCTTGTCGTTAACATTGGCGACTTACTTCAGGTAGTACGTAGTAATGTACTCGACTATTCCCTCTATATCTTATTAATCTTCTCATTTCAATAAAATAATCCTCACATATACAACAAAAGCCAAACAAATTTTAACGAAAAATGTAATAAAGTTTTTAAATCTCTCTTAAAAATGTTATATGCAGATTATATCCAATGATGTATACAAGAGCGGAGAACATCGTGTAGTTGCTAATCCTTCCAACGAAGCACGAGTTTCAATTGCCGTCTTCATCAATCCAGGCACTGCTGACAACTTATACGGACCCTTACCAGAGTTGGTTTCACATGAAAACCCAGCCTTGTACAATCAATTCAAATTTTCGGATATGATGATGAGGTTTTTTACTACGGAAAATCAGGGAAAGAATATCACCAACCATTTTCGTTTGTAAAAATTGCGAACTCGAAAGCGCTACTTCAGGGGCTATTTATGTACCATGTACTTTCTCAGTTCGGCCCAAATCATTACATTTTTCAAATTCCTCCTCACATATTTAATCAATTTCTTACATGTAGTAGAATAATGCTTTTATAATTAATTTGTTTTATGAATTAATCATAACTTTGGCTTACATATTTTGATTGTTGGGCTTTAATTACTAGATTAGTATATGTACAAACTGATCTATGTCTCATTTTTTGTCCTAGTTCGAGTCTCACTCTTTGTGACAATAGGCCGATACCATCATGCTTATATATCATATCAGGAAAGTAAAGATTTACATAATATTGATCTGTGTCCCCTATTTATTTTCAATTGAGAATCTCTCACAAAGAATTAAAAAGGTTAAACTCAATAACAACGATAACCCTTTCAAATTTTAGATATACTCCAAATCTTTCTTTTATTCATCTATCATATGTGTGTTGAAAATTGTCTGAGACTATTTTTATGTATTTTTCGTAATCCTTTATTATTGAGTTAGGGTCAATATAATTCTTTCATTTAGTGCATGTTTTTTTAACAACGAAATTCAACAGCAATATCTAAAATCAAGCTTTATATAGTTAAAAACCCTAGATTATTACATTACATAACAAACAAACTACCGAATTCATCAAACAATCAACAAAACAACGAAATTCCGATGCAACTTGCGAAAACATAATTACGATCTAGAAATACCTAGAATTTGACATAATAAATCGATTAGTTGAAAGAAATGCATAGAAAACTCACCGGAAAAGCTCCGAGAGCGGCTAAGAAGAGAAGAACTCATAGATATTTTCGCCATTGAAGCTCCCATTTTCCCTCCTATGGGGATATTGGCCTATCTCACGTAATTCACAAATATCCGTCGCTTTATGTTTATATAAAACGGCCTCTCGCTAAATTATCGATACTTTGTATAATACGGAGTATATATGAATATTATGATTCTATATTTCTATATTAATACAAACGTATAAGTAGTTTGTAAAATAACGATACGAGTATTACTTTGTATTTGATAATTTATTTTTGTTTTGATGTGTATTAATAATTATGTTTGTTTAAGTTGAAAGCATTTTTAAAATAATGCTCAGAAAAATAAGTATTTGTCGTTTTGGGTCGTGTTCAAAACTATTTATCAAAATGGTGTCCACGTAGGCTCGGGTTTCCAAAACCTGAAATACAGAACAAACACGCCATTGGGAATGACGTGTCTTTAATTTTATTTTAGTTTCAAAAAAAAAAAATTGTACTGTTTACAGACACGCCAATGGGAATGGCGTGTCTCTTTCAGAAAACCCGTCATTCCCAATGGCGTGTTTGCTTTTAGTCCATTTTTGTAAGTTTGCATTTTCCTACTCACTAGAAACACGCCATTGACAATGGCGTGCTTCCTCGGAGTTTTTGGTTCGCAAAATCCGAACCTACGTAGACACTATTTTGATAAATAATTTTTAAACCGACCCAAAATGACAAATACTTACTCTCTCCTACTCAACATTATGTTCCCCCATTCAAAATGGAACAAAAATTAAGAAAAATTAATTAAATAAGGTAAAGTGTTGTGGTGGGGTGAGAAGATTGGGGAGAGAGAATGTATTGTGAGGTGAGATGATTAAAATAAGTATTGTTGTGGGATGAAATGATTAAAATAAGGGTATTGTTGTGAGGGTAAGGTGATAAAAATAAGTATAAAAGTATACTAAATAAGGAAATAGGGAAGCTATTGTGAATAGATGAAAAAGGAAAGAGAGAAGGTTATTATGAATAGGAGGGAGTATTTTTTTAGCATTATTTTAAAAATGGTTTCGTATAAGTTGGATTTATGTCCAATGTTTTTGTAGAATGTCTCTTAGAAAAAAATGCCATTTAGCTAGCCAAAGTGACTTTTTTTTTCAGTTATTAGTAATTGCTTTCGTGATAAACATATTAATTTTTTTATTTATTGATCGTAATTATTTTAATCAATAAACTATTTAGCGTGGATTAATGGAAAATAACATCCTCATATAACGAAAAAAATAAGTTTCCTTTTTTTTTTTAACTCAAATGCGTTAGCTAGGATGTGGTCATCTTCTAAGATTCTGTTATTTTGTTAAGTTAATGTGTAATAAAAATAGCGCGGTTTTTTAAATTAAAATATTTCAGAATTTAACAATTACATCACTCGTATAACTCCAATTGAAACTTATTTTTATCATTTATTATTATTAATGTTTTGTATTAAGAGGTAGAAAAGAGAAGGTTGGACATTTTTACTTTTAATAAGGTTTTCGGTTTTACTGAAACATTGTTAATTTTATTTGAAAAAAAATATTGTTGTTGTACCATTATATCCACTAAAAGCATAATATAAATATAAAATGGTGACATTGGTAATACAATCAGATAAGAGAAGTGTTGTAATAAATATATTTTGTATACGCTAAATATTTTTTTAAAAAAAAAATAACCAAAATTTAAATGTTCACATACTATATATGGAGCAGAGATAGATATTAAGTTTAAATGCAAGAAAAAATATATATAATTTGTAAGTTTTTTTTGTTGTAGAAGTCAAATTATCTATGAATATTATTAACTTGTCTATGAATACTAATAACTTGCAGTACATATGTTCAATCAAAAGACATAATAATAGAATTATTTAGAAAGCGTTTGCTAAAAAAGTGTTCGTGGTATAATATTTGGATAAAAAAGTAATAACTGTAAAATATTTTAATCACATAATACGACAATTTAATTTATGTAACAAAATCAAAAGAATATCTTATAAATATGCCTATAAAAATTGAAAAAATATCTTACCATTTTTATAAAGAATATAGTTATTTATTGTTTGGAATAGTAGACGACCTAATTGTAGATATGATATAAAGAAGTCTATTTATTGAACAAATCATTTGGGCGGGGAAAGTTTTAGTAAGCTCTTAATCTTTTAGTATAAAGGGGATAAAAGGGTCGAGCATCCCCAAAGGTGATGTTATCCATATTAGATATTTCTTTTTCTTATTTGTCCACCTCATTTTTCACTAGCTTTTTGAATAATCATCCTAATCTTACAGCTACATCTATACAACAATGAGGGTAACCATCGACATATAAAATTTTGGGAACCTTCCCTAAAGAGACACAAATTACTCTCACTTATTTTTGGGAACATCCCCTAAAAATGGTGGAGTCTCATATTATAAGGAGGTTTGTGCAATAATGGAGTCTCTCTGTAACAATCCGAAAAGTACCCAATTTTTCTAGTAAAATTTCTTAAGGATACTTTTCAGCAAGGTTAAGTTTTAAAATAGAATTTATTGTTTCGAGTCGTATTTTAAAATTCCGAGTTCGTATTTGGAATTTCTGAGAGATTTCATGAAAATCCCGTTTTTAGTCATCTTTGACTTTTCTTGACTTTTAAGTCGTCATAAACTTTTCTTGACTTTTAAGTCATCTTTGACTTTTCTTGACTTTTAAGTCGACTTTGACTTTCGTTGACTTTCCCGGCTCGCCTTGTAAGTTTGAAGACCGAAATTTTATTTAAAAAAATAATATTTTTAATTTATTTTTATTAAGATTTATTTAGATTTATCATAATTTAATATAATTATTTTGAATTTATTCGAATTTTAAAGAATAACTTTTACGGTTTAATCCCGAACATCATTTAACTATTCCCGAGTCATCGTAAATCCCGAAACAAAACCCGAAACCCGACTTTGGCATGAGTCACACGCCCATGTCACCTTTTTCCACTCACTTTAGATATTTTTAATTAATATGATTAAACTAATAATAATATCTAAGATATTTATTACTTTATCGATCCGTCAACTTAAACGCCGCAAATCGCTTCAAAAACAGACCCGATTCTCACCATTCCACACGGCTCTCCTCTCCTCTCTTAGGCCTTGATATATATTTTCTTTTGATTACAATAACATAATATCTAATTAATATCTAGATATTTCATTAAACAATTATAAAACCCGAGTCAATTCCGTAACAACAATTTCAAAACCCGACTCCATATTTCCTCTATATTACACGGCACCCACACTCCATCATTACTCACTAACAACTTTTCATTTTACAATAAATCAAATTAAGATCAAATTAACACTTTCTTTAATCGTTCTTCATCGTTCTTCGTCGTTCTTCGTCGTTCTTGAGCAAAATCATCATAAAACCTTCATTTCTTATTCAAATCCGTCCTAACTTATATTTCTAGAATCTCCTCTTCGCTCTCCATCTTCAAGTACGGTTTATTTTCAATTCCGACAAAAATCGTTTTCAACACTTTAATTATGGAAAATCAAGTTTTAATTCTAACAATATTATTCTTGTCATTTCTTATAGGGGAAGATTTTGAAGACGAGTTTGGTGACTCGTATATATTAGGAGAAGATTAGTAGACGGGTTTTTTCTTTACTTCTTATTTTGGTGCTAATTGATTTTACTAGCTAAGGTAACGATTCCGAGTTACTCGACGAATTAATGTTACATACCTTTTGTTTTGTTCATATTATTGTTATTTATGATTGTTGGTAATAGCATGATAAGTAGTAATGATTTGTATGTTGTATGGAATTTTTATGACATATTTTTGTTCTTGACATATTTGAATGATTTGTTTAAAATCATGATTTTTGGTAGGGATGGTTGTTTACAATGATTGTTTGATAATTAAAACATGTTAGAAATAATTTAGAGTGGATGTTGGTGGTGGCCGGTGGTGGCTGTTTTGGTGGCTGTTTTGGTGGCTGGAAAACCGGGCCCAACCAGGCCGGTTCAGGCCGGTTCAGACCCGGTCCAGCCCGGTCTGGTTGGTCCGTGTTTGGTCCTTGTGGTTTGTGTCGATACTTGATTGTTTTGTTGTTGTTTTGATGGGTTTTAAATATGTTAAGCATGCGGGAAATATTAAGAAACAGTTTTTAGAAAAGATAACCAAAACCGGTCCAAAATGAACCGTGGGTCCCCTTTGACTTGTGACGGTTTTTGAGTTTAGTGTTAATTTATCGTGTTTTGTAATATTTGCAAGTGGGAACATTTAATAAGTAAATTATTTATTTAAAGGTTTTCAATATATTATTATTTCTCACATGTTAGAAATTATAATACGAGATTATCGTTTATTTTGAGATCCTTTAAGTCAAGCGGGTTTTCGTATGATTTTAATAATTCACATGTTAGAAATAGAATGAAATAACATGAAATGAATATGATGTTCTTATGTTCAAGCCTCGATGGCTAAGACTCTGTTTCTAGTCGGTTTGGCCAAACGGGTTTGGTCAAACTAAGATCTAGTCAGCCCCGTTTTGACTGATGACCCGTCGCGGGACTCGGGTCGGGGATTTGTCTTCAGGTAAGGTGTTATTTAATGAATGAATGAATGAGCCTTAGTAGATATGAGGCGTATGATATTTGAATATTATTCGTATATCAATTAGTCACATGTTAGGAAAGTTTTCCTGGACTGTTTTGATTGTATGGATATATGTCGTGTTGACTAAGTACCCATGAGAAATTATGGAGTAGAATTGTCGTCTTGACCATGCTAATTCCTAAATGAGTCTCTTGGACCAACATAGATAGGGGCCTGCTATCTTTAAACGAGTAATAGTTCAACCTGCTTGTGCTTTGTGGTGCCCGGCTTGGTGGGTTTAATTTCCAAGTCGGGGCATGGCTGCCTATTTCATTTTGGGAATGGGCCGCTTAAGTACTAGCCATCATCTGCTTAGGGGGTCGTCCCCTAGTAGAGTTTCTTCTCGTGTACGGTTGGTCATTATACGGGGAATGAAGAGCTGTTGCTCCGCTCAGGATCGATCAGTCTAAGGACGTAAGGAGTTTTTCCTCCTTGTTGTATAGGCCTCGAGTTACAGAAAGTCGACTATCGATGGTCCTAAGAACTTATGGTCTGTTGTAGATACGTATTGTCTTTCATTCATGTTTGTATGATTCTAATGAGTTTTTAGAAGGTGGAAGATGCCAGCCGGCTAAGATTGATCGGTTTGGATTACCTGATTGTTACTGATTTCACATGATTAACGTGTTGATTATGTTTGAGTGATCATGGCTCATGTTACACAACACAGGGTACCCTCTGAGCTAGCATACCAGCTTCCTACCTCTGTGTTTATTTTATTATCGGTTTTACATGATAGCTTTCCATATGATACGTTATATGTAGTTAATTGTTTTCATAACATGAAAAGCATATCATATGATGTTAAGGTTGTTGTATTTTCTATATAGCTTTGCTTTTATGTTATCATGTTTCTTAAACTCGACATTCTTCGTGGCTGGAGAACTCGGAGTTACTCCCCACTGACTGTGGCTTCCGTGTTTATATTTAATGCGGTCGAACAGGTGGTGATGCATATTTGGGGTACATTGACGAGCTAGCGAGCGAAGTATTTACCTTGGACCTATATTCGGTTCTTAGATTGTATATTATTATACACTCTTTTATTTTCGTATTTATACGGGAGATATGTCTCCCGTCTTATATATTTCCTTTGTATAATATTATTTCCGTTTTGTAATGACCCTTTTTATTTATGACACCTTCGTTATGTATTATTATCTTTTATGTATTTAAATAATTTTTTTTCTTTCCGCAAATTTGAGGGTGTCACAAAATAGTTAAAAAAAAAAAGACCTGTCAGATCAGGTATAAGCATGAGTCAGCTCGACCTTGCCTTGCCATAGTCAGAGGCCGGTTCCGGGTCATGTTTGCTTATAGACCGGCCATGGTCATGACGTGTTTCGTTCGTGAACGCTAGGCGAAGTGGCGTGTTTCTTCTAAACTCTTTTATACTCAACAAGTATTCTATCTGGTGATCGGTATGGATGATGTATTCTACTCTGTTGGCTACCCAAATCTCAATTTTGTACATTATAATTCATGGAAAAGTTGGTCTCTCTTAGACCGTTATATATATATATCAAATCAAAAACTTAAAACATATCAAGTTTACCACATATAAATAGATGAGTCAAGTTTATTGTCATTTCTAAGTATTTTATTTTTTCCTCATGTATTTGACCTAATTTAAATTTAAAACAGGTACCTTCAACAAGAATAAGAATTTCCTCATGAAAATGTTGGTTAGTTGGAAATTTGGAATTTAGTTTATGTAAGTGTCAAATAATGCGAATGGTACACTTGACCTTTTATTTGGTTAGGCAATAGAACCGTCAAAGATAAATTATTTGAACTTTATAGTCAAGGAAAGACGTTTATAAAACCAAAGTATCATGAGTGTAGTGGATTGTGGGAGTGCCTTAAAGCGTTTCAATGACAACGAATTGATAGGTCCCGAGTTCGACTCCCTTTACGGGAGTGCTGCGGTTATTATCTTCAATCAAGGATAACCTTGATGAATTACCTGGTTCCCGGACTTGCAGGGTGTTCGGTCGTTCCCTTAGTCACCAAAAAAAAAAAAGATGTTCATACAATTCAATTTATTTTCCTATTTTAGGCCCAACTCTACTTTTTGTGAAAATTGAACCATACTCCATTCGGGCTTCGGCCATTCTTACCAATTTTATACGTGTTTGGAATTCCCTCTCTATACATTGAAAAATTGTACCCCCTTTCTTCTAATCAAAATGTTTATAACTACTAGTTGTTGTATCGCGCGCTTCGCGCGCAATACCCCAAGATATTGTTAACCGCTCGTTATTATTTGCCTAGTGATTCTTTTAACATTTTCAAAAAAGTAAAAACAAATGTAGTTTGAAGTTAGTAATTATTGGTAACACCATAGTAGTAAAAAGCTTGTATAATGTCTTAATTGTAACAAGAACAAATGAAACCCGATCAAAACAAGTAGACAAACGATTTTAATTACGTAACAGATTATAACTCTTAATCTCCTCAGAAAAAAAAGGTGTTACAATAACGAATGAAAATATATTTACATCAATCCAACAACATTGTAATAAATCAATAGTTCAAATGTTTGTCACATTTCTTAATTAACAGTAGGTCTTGCTTGCGACGGATCGGATCTTGCGACGGGTATTTTGTGAGAGGAAATGGGTAGAGGGGACAAGGTGGGCACCCCCCATGTGCTTCTCCACTCACCCTTAATGGGTATTTTGTGAGAGAATATGGTATCCGTCTTAAGCTTGCGACGGATAGTGTCCGTCACAAATGAGAATTTGTGCTTAATTTAAAAACACCAACGTCTAACACTAACCTCATTTGGTAAGCATCTGTAGAACATTTTGTACAACAATGTAGTGTTTAGATAACTAAATCTACCAAACCCACCATAACCCAAGAAGTAAATAATACGGAGTAATTTGGTTCCACAGCTAGGAATCTTCTAGGAGGGGAGGCTGTAGCATTGGAGAACTGTGTTCTCACAAATGGTTGATTCATGACCACAAAACGATACAGGGGCCCCTCTTTCACCTCTTTACCTGTATCACCAATAAAGAGAATACATTAAAATTAAGACTTATTTTTTTTTTTTTTAACTAATGAAATCAGAGCTAAACATTTTTAAATATGCAAGAAAGCAAAATTAAGTTTGATAGATAAGAAGGTAAAATGAATCTGTAATTCGAATATCTTAACCTGCAAGATTCAATCGTCGAAAGGGGAACATTTTTCATAGTTAGGTTAATAACCTAGGTCCCTTCGACAAAGAAAAATAAAATCCTTCTGACATAGGAAAATTTTGAAGGGAAAGACCGTAACACCATTTTCTCCCCCATAGCTCTCCCCTCTCCCTTTATCCTACAATTCCATTCAAACAAACCCTTAATACTCCACAATCTAAAACAAGAATGTCAAACCCTTTAACTCCGAAAATTCCTTTGTTACTGCCACACATTACTCATTTACCCATTCATGCGTGTCATGTCATCATTAAGACATGTACATAAAAACACAGCCAGTTGACAGAAGAGAGTACATCTACTTAAAAACAATGGAATCGATAAAACATAAAAGGCTTTACTTTACAAAAATGTTTATTGGTCTTTTGTTGAATGACGTATCCAGTATCCATAGTCTCTTGCAAACAAATACTAAAACTCAAACATGAGGCGTATAATCACACAAGACTATCATACTTCACCGAACAAAGTAATAACTGCCTCTGTCACAACTCACAAATGCAGTGGCTGCTATATTAACCACACTAACTCCCATGTTCTAAAAATCAATAAGAAGTTCTTGGATTTATTATTGAAATATGTTCAAATATATGAAAACATGGTTTAAAATCTTTATTACATTGTGCCAGTAAAAATAATAGTAAGACACCAAGTTAGCTAACTACCTGTATATGCGCCATAAGAATATTTTTAAAAATCTGTTCACCACTAAAAAATAAAAAGGAGGCAGTTTAAAGGGATGCAGTATGTATGATTTAACAAACAATAAGATCCTAGTAGTCAGAAGTTTAAAACTTAAATTGTAATTTTAAAATGCAACATGAACAACCATGATGAAACTTCTGGAACAGTAGTTATTTTTCAGGACATCATTGGTTCGTACCAAAAGAACTCCTCATTTTTTCCTAAGAAATCATAATGGAAACAAACTCAAAATCTACTTCATTTGATTTTATTATTTCATCAAATGACAACTAAATGGGGGCTCTGAAGTAGCTTTCTACAAGGAAAAACGAAAAAAATAGTCAAGCTAGCCGAAACATCTATCATAGTAGACCAATTATGGCCTTAAAATAATCATCTATGATTACCATTTAGTATTGAACCAATGACTGACAATTCTTTGGTAGTCGCTTCGTTTATTGAAAGCACAAATTAAAGAATTAAACCGTCATATAGTGGGAGACGGTCCTTGTTTTGGTTAAACCCATATTTATTACTACCTATAAATGAGTGCTTTTATGTATAGAAAGACCGCCTCACCATAAAACGATCTTACACAATAATTAATGTATATGAAGAAAAGAGTTGTTTGATGAAGCAACTCTTCGGCTTTCGTCCTAATTTTCAGCAACTTAGCCACAACACCACATTTTTTTAAGAGAAAAGTCCAAAATCAATTTTATTTTTCCATCTATTATTTCTCCTTTCTCTCATTCACGATCAATCAACATCACCAAACAATTCTTAAAAAAAAAGACACACTGAAAACCTTGTAAGATCAACAAATCGTTAATCAAAATGCATTTCCCAACGACGAGACGACGTAGGACTATACACATTTAGATCTATCTCTAGCTCCGAATTCACAAACTAATTAAAACCAAGATATATGAATAAACAGAAAACAAAAGAACTATCACTAAGGTTCATCTTGGATTAACAGTATTCCTCAAATGAAGCTAACATACTTACATGAAAAATGTCTTCTTACTTGTCAATGTTTTAAAGATCTATTTCTCTTTTCCTAGCAGCTTCAACGCAACTTTGATAAGCCGTCTAGCACATCCCTGCAATCAAAGACGTCAAATATGAGTCACAGATATGGTGACACCAAATAGTCAGAAAATTGAAAAGAAAAGGCAAAACTGCTAAAGAGGCTTGGGTAAATTAAGGATACATCAAACTAACAGCATCTCCGGATTTCCCCTAAATGTCTGTTATGAGCTCTAATCTAAATGGTCTTCATTTGATATTATTGCCTTTTTCCTTTTGTTCTTTTTACACAGTCGTTTTACCATCATGCCAGCCTCCTCTCCCCTTTTAACTATTTTCTTACCTCATGGTTTCATACAATGATTCATGTTAGCATTGCTTGTGATCTAATTTCTCTTCTAATAGAAAATGAGAATATGGCTCTGTGTTCATTCGAATTACTTAGGCGGATGTCTGTGTAAGACACAGTGACTGGTTATACGTTGGTTCTACACTCAGCTTCCCTTACACCCTCTCGTTCCTCTCCCTTATCTTCCACCCCCTCTCTTCTTTGATCAAATGACATCTTCTCTTTCCTCAGCTCATCTGTCATCCACTTATCCACTGAGCTTAACTAAACTCTTTTTCTCAAGGCAAACTCCTCCTTTTCCTTTCCCTCTTTCCCATTATCCTACTCCACTGGTCCCTTATGCTCCGTTCTCCTCCTCCTCCTCAAAACGTAAAGAAAAAATATAATCCATATGTTTGAGACATGATAGCCTATAATCACAGGCCTGACTTATTGAGTCCCCAAGTTGCATTACACGTAAGTTGTCTACACTCTTAACCCCTACAACAATTTCTCTACATAAACACTACCTTCGGTGAATAAATAGGGTTTGGAGATATTAGGCCATTAGAAAACAGTAGCAAGTCACTCATTGACAACCTATTCTTATCCTCAATTCAAAAAATATTATCATAGTAAATGCTTGATTAGCTGAACACAGAAGAAGACAACACACTAAAATAGCTAAGTATGCTTTACATATTTTAAGCATTGCAAGAAATCTTAATTTCTTTCTTTCAAATACATATCTCTTTGTCATTTACACTTATCCTGAATCGAATGTATCAATAGGCTCGCTTAAAAAATAAAATATTCACATGTAAAAGCTTGTTCAATTCATTTAATCACCCGGCAAAAAATTTTACAATTTGACAAATGAAGTGACTAAGTAAACATTACCATGTGATAACATGGAGCAAGCCATTAACTTGGAGGTAAAAGCAACTAAAACACCTTCAATCCTCAAAAGGGTGTTCATAGACTTTATGCTCCAAACTGTCCTCAAAAGATTCACCCAAAAAGTATTGTGTATCTGAAAAAAAGTTGTCATTAGACAATATCGGTGACTCAGTGAGAGCACCCCTGTCCAGGCCGTAGCCCCACTTAAACAAAGGAAAAAAATCACAATGACATTACTCCTACCTCAAGAGCCCCCGAAAACTACAAAACAGAATATTGGCAACAAAATACCCAAATCATCCCAAATTCACAAAACAAAATTAACCTAACTCGTCAAACCAATAGTTTCCACAGGAAACATATGTTCTACAAACAAAAATGAAGTTGAAGAAAAACTTAGAAACGAAAAATGGAGAAAACGAGCAACTAGGGGAATTTGACGTGGTACATCCTTTCCAGACCCCAATCATCTCAAACCTGATAGACCGAAAACCTAAAGACACAAGACAAGCACTTATGGCATAAATTACCCCTAAGATAACTCAAAATCTACCATAAATAGTGGGCACACAATTAATATCTAATCAAAGAAAAATTCATGAAATACTATCCAATCATATCGTATTAAAAGAAAAAAATAAAGATGGACTAACCTAGACAACAATCGCGCTACCACTTTCAAGGGAAAAAAAAAGTAACGACTTGCCATTCTTCCTCGCCATATCATTCCAATGACAATAATTATAAGCAGGTTTAGGAGTATGAAAGAAAATATAGCAGAAAAAATGTGTGGAGGTGAGTAGAAGCAAATGAAAAACTGGGAGGAAAAGAGGGAAAAGGAGAAAATTGGTGAATGTGAGTTAAGTAACTGAAGGATAATAGTATGTGAGATAAAAGGACAGAGGAGGAAGGCCCAAAGTGAGATAAATGGAGAAGATTAAGGCCGGAGAAGCCCACAAAAAGTGACACTAAGCCTGTTCGATGAGGGAAAACAAATTCTGAACATAAATAAAATGGCTGCACAAAGTTTTGATTAAAAATTTATTAGAGAAACTCGTAAAAGCCTCTAATTCCAGCAAATTTAAGGAGTTGGGGGCCTCCTTTGGAAATCCTATAAGTTCAAAGCAAATACCACTTGTGGGGTCCTTCTAACGTAAAATAGAACAAAAAAGTATAAACATTTGTCGCTTTTGTACTAAAACAGGTATTCTTTAGTCAGCGGCTTCTACGCCCCCTTAAACCTGAAAGACATTTTCATAGCCAACATTACAAAGTAGCACACAAGCAACCCATAATCTGACACAGTTGTCCTCAACGGTGTGAAGGTATAGAAATAGGGGAAAAGCTCATTATTTGACATATTTGTATGATTTATGTGGATTTAGATCAATGCATCATCTAGTAGCTTAAGCAGTTTCAGAAAAATAGAATAGTGGCCCTAACTCAATAGTCATTAAAAATAATTACGGATGACGATGTTAAAATAGGAAATATCGACATAAACCGGATTTATTTACACGTCGCATTCTATTCAAAGTTGGAAAATGATCGGAAAGCATCTATCAACAATGGTGTCACAATCGTTGTTCATACACTCCAAAAGTTTTTAATATATAAGAGGTGATAGGTGTGAGCATGGGATGATTTATATTGGGATGATAGTGAGGAAATAAAGGAAAAAATCATCAGAGAGAGGAAATGAGGAAAGGTGCCTATAAATTTCATTTGATCTATACCTAAAATGAAAGTTAATCTGCCTAAAAATTGTCCAATCTTACACCTCAGTTAAATTATCTAGCATTAAGTGAACCAACGACATAGCACGAAAGCATCATTCTTAAGCTTAAGACGGTCCCAACATTATAAAAAAAAACAGAATACTCGTATTAACTGGACATGACCCACTTCATATGAAATCTTTTGGTTAAAGGATACGGTATCAAATCAGAAAAAATAATCAGTAATAACAGTTTAAGCTCATAAACCATGAACAATTCATTTGACAATGCAAATAACTCAAATTTTGTCTCAGTTGTAATTGTAAACATCTTCACTTGGATCAAGGTACCTAACGTAAAGAAAATCCATCACATACACAAGTTACCAAACTCCAACAAAACAATCACCTCTCACATATGTGTTTTATAATATGACCATCAATCTTCAAATCATGTTGCTCAAACAACCAGATCCGAAACTTAGGTTTTTGCATCAACAAAAAAAACCCAATAAACTATGGTTTATAAGATTGTAACTAAAACCCAGCATACAAAGAATCAAGAAACTGAGATAATAGCACTCAAATAATTAATCGAAATGAACTACAGCAGATAAATTCATGAGTGAGCTAACATGTACTGTATGTATGAAACAAATAAAAAGAAAAATGAAGATTATAATCAAATTATTACAAAGAACCCTAAAAAATATGTATGTATGAAAAGGGAAAGCAGATAGGAGTGTTCTCTAATTTACCTGATTAGTTCCCTTATCAACAATGGCGTCATAATCGTATTGCGTCGGTTCGTTTATTACCTTAAAACTTAGTTCTCCGCTCTCCAGAAAAAGTGAGACTGAAAGCAAAAGGTGACAGAGAGGGGAAAAAAGGGGAGGTATTAGGGTAATTGGAGAGGGAGAGAGGGAGAGGGAGAGAGAGAGAGAGTGAAATGAGCAAAGTCAGAGTGAAATAAGGGTTGGAATTCAAACGATGCGTTTGGAGACGGAAAATAGCAAAGTTGTGCGTTTTGCACTGTTCATTTGAACAGTAAACTACCTAAGCCACTTTTATGTTAAGGTGAGTAGATTCAAAGTTTTGCTCTAAGAAAAGTACACATTTAATTGGACAAAATGAGCAAAAATTGATCGGAAGTGAGGAATCGAGGAAGCAACACATGAGACAACCAACATTACAATCGATAAATAATTAAATATTTACAATCAAACCCGTAACACCAGCTTCATACTCTGAAATGTATCATAGGCTAATACTCAATATTAGTTTATGTGATTATGTCGTTTATAACTGACTGCTTATTTTTTCTAGCTTAGTTGATATACTCAAAATAGTCGTTAACAACCGTTACTAATCATGATGTAAATTTTAAAACCCGTAAATATCCGATATCTTTGTTGATCGGGTCATGATATGTCATCAAACTGTTCATTCTTGGGCTGGACCAATTTTCCATGCATGTGTTAACTAAAAGCCCACAAGTTTTCTATTGAAGTTGTACGTAGAAAAAACTAGGCATTGAAACATTTTCGTCAGTTTTGTAATTTGTAACTTGTAAAAATGGCATGAAGAATTCATTATTAATTGATATACCAAATAAGCCGGGTTCGGAGTCAGGATTTGATGTATAGATAGTAAAAAATTCTAGTCGAGCAAAATTGTTAAGGCGCATTTGTAAACACGAATTGTCCTCTAGGATATTCGGAGTATAGTACTTGTATATTTTATCTAGCTTATAAGTATATTCTACGAGGTATTTGTACCTTTAAAATCAGTGAGAAAAGTACGAAATAATTATCTTAGAGCTCTGTATTTTTTACATTTTGTATCTGAGAATCTCCTTCTGATTTTCATTACCCACATGACACATTTAGATAAAATCACTTAATTATCTTAGAGCTCTGTAATCAATTAGTCTTGCTTTTGACGGATAATGACCTTCACAAATGAGAATTTGTGGTACTCCATATAACATAGCCACTCCATATAGTATGCTAATTAATAGTCTATCACACATAAATAATCATGACATATACTGATAATTAGGTGGAAAACTGCATCTGTCTTCTTGTTATTCCATCGACAAGTATGTGAGTCATTTTGCTTTCTTGTGCTTCATGATAACTACTAGTTTTAGCTCTTACGGAGTCAGGATTTACAACTAAAGGGGACGGTCGAACAATGTCAAAAAAGCTCGAAAATAGTTCAAAAATTAAAACAAATTAAATTTCGAAGTTCACTAAATCCAACAGCAAGGACGAGCGCCCCTGTTAGTTCCCCTTCCCACCACGCACTAATTTCAAGGATATCAAATTTAAATCTTCACATATACGTCGTGAGCTTAAAGTCAGATGAAATAAAAGCAGAATGTATATATACCTCTAGTAAAAATATTGTCACATTTATTCAAACGGGATGCTATTTAATATGTTTTTTTTTAATCTTAAAACGTATATGTTTGTTTTAACATAGAGCAAGACCTAGGTAGCACCAAAACGGACACGGACACTGACACGGACACGGACACGTGATACGACATCGTCTCGTGAAATTTAGGACACAGGACACGTGATTTAAATTTAATAAAATATATCTTTTATAGTTATAAATAACGTACGATTTTATTTTTGTATTAGTATTTGATATTAAATGTAAATAATTGAAGGTAAAATTTGACTTTTACTATAAATCATTAGCATTTCTCACCGAACTCTCTTCTAATCAATCTTTTTTTGTCTTTCGACCTCTCATTCCTATTTTATAAGTGTCCGTGTGTCCAACACGGGACGACTAATTAGTAGAAGTGTCCGTGCTATCTAAAGCAAGACTAGATCTTTTGGTAGAACATGAAAAAATGGAGTGTTAACCCTAATTCCCAAAGGAAGAAAACCCTAAGACTGCATGAAAATGTGAGTATCATTAATGCAATACATACACCGGCTTACTAGTTAACTACTCTATGTTTGACCAAAATGACAACAACTAGTGTACCTCAAAAGTCTTTGATTTGGGTTTCCACTTAATACAGTGATAGTGATGAGCTGTCACATTAGTTTATTTGTAGTCACATTGCTTTTATATCCAACATATAGTTTGGACCCCTCTACCTTTATTATTATTATTATTATTATTATTATTTATCTTCTTTAATTTGCTCTTATAATATCGATCAATTTAATTCATATTTGCCCAAATTGCCATACAAGTGAGTGATTTAAGATGAATTTTGATTAGGAAGTGAATTTGTGGATGTAGCTCGGATCAGTCTCATGCATGGTTACAATAATCTACTTGTATCTAGTTTCGATTTATTGGAATCAGGCGGGTTATTGATAGAGGATGAACGACCGTACCCCTTTGTTATACCATGTGTATAATAAGTTTGAGATTAAAGAGACAATGCCACAAAATCCTCACATTGACAACTTATGTGAAACAGTCTCATATATAAATCAAACTAATCAACCTATATAACTAAATAAGAATGCATAAATGCTCGAATTAATAATTTATGTGAGACCGTCTCATTCAAGATCGTAATGTTTTGTAACACCCCGCTTAATAGGGACCGAAAACGGTTACTCATGATAGCTCGACATGTTGTGTATTTGAAGAACGCAGCATTCTCGTTGCATCTGCTAGCATATAGAGCCACTAATCCAGAATCCTTCTCAGCTAGGTGCAAATCACGCGACCGAATGGTTACTTTGATCACACACAAATTCTCATTTAAGACGGGGCGACCCGTCTTAAGCTTAAGACGGGTCAATCTCCACTCACAAAGAGCAAGTGGGGGGACAAATGAGGGTAAATGAATTCCCCACTTGTTCACCCACTTGCTCTTTATGAGGGGGGCTCAACCCGTCTTAAAGGAGAATTACTGTTGATCAGAAATTCTCATTTGTGACATTATTCCATCATTAGGTTGTTATCTCTCACAAAGAGCAAGTAAGAGAGCAAGTGGGAGAACAAGTAATAAGTTGGATTGTATAAGGTCCCAAACTTGTGACGATCACAAGCAAGACGGTCTGATTTGTACCCTAATACCATTTGTAACATTATACAATAATGATCAAAGTCATTTTTTCAACGTACACTCAAGTGAGTAGTAGTGACTCAACTGCCCACAGGACACACCCAATGACATCTCTCTTTATTTCCGTCTCTTAAATGCTGTCTATCTTCCCATGTATAGTTAGTTGTATACCCCCTTAAATATCCTTCATAACTCCCACACACCTTCACTCATAACTCATAACAACAATACAAACCAAACACACACACACACACACACACACAAACACACATCATGAACTTCACCAAATCCCCAAAACCAACCTTCATCCTCATCCTCATCCTCATCGTCGCCTCAACCCATGCAACTCGGACCGACCCGAAAGCGCCCAAGCCCAAGGGCCCGGCCCACGACCCCCAGCCCGGTCCCATCGGGGGAGACCCGGGCGGGTTCTTCGGGCCGGGCGGCGGGTTCAATATACCCGGGTTCGGCCAGGGCTGGGGCCCGGGTGTGACGGGTGGCGGATACGGGTATGGGTCAGGTAGCCCTAGTGGAGGGCACTCTAAGGGTGGAACCATAAGGCCTACAGTTGTATGCAAAGACCAGGGTCCATGTTATATGAAGAAGCTTAGATGTCCTGCTAAGTGTTTTACATCATTTAGCAAGTCTGGCAAGGGTTATGGCTCGGGAGGCGGCGGTGGCGGTTGCACCATGGATTGCACCAAGAGTTGTACTGCTTATTGTTAAATAATCTAGTATGACATATGTATTTTCGTAATCTGTATAATACTCTCTTCGTCTCGATGAATTAGTCTTATTTAACTTTTTTCTTACAACTGATGTGAAAAATAGAGTTAAATGAGATTAATACGTTGGAATGGAAGGATTAATATATTATGGTACGTAATATTATCATAAAGGAGACACTTTTAATAGTATATGGTATGAATATTGTGTGTTGGATATGTTGTTGCTATGTCATATGCAGCATTTAATAGTATATCATCAATGTATTACGTGAGTACTATAAGTACTTCATAATTTTATTTACTAGTATATGAGTGAAGTGATATGGAGTATTTAGTAGCTAAGTTATCTAGAGTTTAGTATTATGTATTTTGGCTAGCATAGGTTTGTGACGGAAAATGAGATAACGTCATTTGGTTATATTATGTATTGGGTATTGGCACCACCATTTTACATATACATTGTGATCCCTCTACATTTCTCTTTCAATGTGTAGCTAGGGTTTGCATAATGTGTATCAAGGGTGAAACTGAAACTTAGTAGTCAGTATTATCTGATGACGTTCTAGCATTGTACGTGACCATGTTTCCCTATGTTTGATCTTTTACCTTAGTTTCATCCAATCCTATCAAGAATGAATAAAGTGAGTTTTTCGTATTGTTGTTGTCTTTTATGATTTGTTTTAGAACATAATCTTGTTCAATTTGAGTATAGAGTTTTCTTTGATGACAACAGTTTTGAACCCGAGTCAAAGTGTAGCTCCCTGATTAGTCGTCTCATTCGTCTTATTCATTTGTTTACGTTTGATTAATATATTTGTCATTTAAAAAAAACAAATGATCGAGATAGAAAGAACATCCGATAGATTATATGCAACTCTATCGTTTAATTTTATAGAGATGATAATGCCACAACCAATATGACTAACGTCACTCAAAATGTGAGAGGGTGATGAATAGTAAGATAACTAGTACGGAGTATATAGCTTGTATTTGAGTAACTTTAACAAAAATTGTTGTGGCGTTATCACACTCCTTAATTTAAACCATGGGATATTAAATGACAGTAGGTCTTGCTTGCGACGGATCGGATCTTGCGACGGGTATTTTGTGAGAGGAAATGGGTAGAGGGAACAAGGTGGGCACCCCCTATGTGCTTCTCTACTCACCCTTAATGGGTATTTTGTGAGAGAATATGGTATCCGTCTTAAGCTTGTAACGGATAGTGTCCGTCACAAATGAGAATTTGTGATTAAATGATCATAAAATTTGGGACCCTGTATGAAGATGATTGCTGAATTTCCGATTTGAACATTGACTTTTTGCACTCTAAAAGTCTAAATAGTAAAAATAGCATTAGGACTTCTAGACTTGCATAATCAATCTTGTGGATGAAAATCATCCATTCCAGCCATTTGCCATTCTTTTCATAGCAAGGGTTTATTAATATGTGCACTTTCCGTCTTAAACTTAAGACGGGTCAAATACTATCACATGTTGGTAATAAAGACAAAACTTTAGTTATTTCCTAGGCAACAAGTGAGGTGATTTAGTATGTATTAAACCTGTCTCAAGACGGATAATGCCCGTTCTTTTCGTGAACACAAATCTTCTTCATTTCCTTTTCTCTTCATTTCCTTCCATTTACTCTAACATAACAGTATTTTATCATTGTCCACTCTCAATCTCTTCGTTTACCTTACCATTGGATCATTTGAAAAACATATCTAAACCGTAATAGGAAATGAAAGAAAATGGGGAGGAATAAACGGAGAGAATCCTAATTACTTTTCGTAGGGTGAGGTTGTGAGCTACTTCAAATCTTCAGTAGGAGAAGTAATTATATGCAGGGGAAATGAGGAACTACCGTGCCTTGGTGTTAAATTTTATTACTCGTCTAACGTGAGCAATTTAGAACCCGCAAAATATCGATCATAACCATACAACCATACAACCATACTCATAATCTCATATAGGTGGATCCGAACCACAAAAATCTTAACCATCCTTTCCATATCCCGCTTAAAACACTTTTATGCCAGTTTAGATTACTACGACACTTTACTTGCCTACATGTTACAAGCTCAACAATCTGTGTCAATTTGCCTCGTTCCTTTATGCCAAAACACAAGTTATTCAAAGAAGATAACCGAGCAGGAGGCCCTTCAACCCTGTCTCACGCATACACTAGCAGTCAAGTTGAAGTGATAAAGGCGTTGAATTAATTAGCTTCACATGACAGACGTAAAAAAAATAGTACTTCGTGAGTTTTGCTCGAGCTCTATATATAGTCAAGCTACAAATCCAACTATAGAAATGTAATACTATACACCTAATCAGCGTCGATCACAAGACCTCTAATTGTGAAAAAAGAAACATGATATACAGCATGTTACGAAAAAGGTACGTCTATGATCACTTCTCTACCATGCACAAGAGTATATCGAACAGGTACGGAATCTCTTAAAATGCAGCTCTCATTGCACCCCTTGCAGCCTCCTGTCTCATTTGCGTTGCCTTACCACTGCCTCGGAAATACACGTATACTTGCTGCAAATTTCAGGCAATGATGATGCTTAGGGTAAGAACTAAGAAGGTTATTAGTGTAATCCCGGGAACCCAATCATAATGAAGGTTGTCAACCGTCAATTCTTATCATAAGTTATAAAGTGAAGTAGTAAAATGAGTCACATACGATTTATCAAAATTGATATTTTCATACTCCGTATCATTTAAGAGTTTTACATTGGAGTTAGTTTTTAAAGTTTAGTTCAGCTATAATCACTTAATTGGTCATCGCGGCCTGTTTATGGTCGTTGTGCCTTATCGATGGTTGACATGAGGTGTCGTGTGCCAAATTTGAAAATCAGGATTATAAGTACGCAAAAAGGAACAAAGATATATACCTGGATGACCCATATGCTCAGCACTGATTCAAGACAGAAGAGTCCAAAGCCAACGAAGTAGAAGATCTAAGAGAAAAAGAAGTTGATTCAAAGAGAATGAGACTTCAAGTAATGGATCTTAACTCAAAATGCAGATTATGGGAAGAAAAAAGAGCACAAATTATAAATAAATAAAAAACAATCTTACCCCGACTAAGACATGTCCACTGATAAGATCGATTGCTGGAAGAATTCCGCTGTTACAAACAGAAGGGAAAGGGTAAGCAACTGTCAAATGAATCCGTTTTACGAAGAAATTTCTTACAAGATTATTTAGAGAATAAAGGGGTTTGTTCTTCAAGGATCGACATGCTTGTGACTAGACCTAGCAAAATTGACCCGACCTCAGTAACCCGACCCATACCTGACACCCGAACTGGGGACCCGAAGACCCAAACCTGAATTGACCCGACCGGCTGACCCTATATTACCCGACCCGAATGTTTGTTGTGGGGAACTGGCTGTTAACTCTAAATAACTTGACAATATCTGACCCGACAGGACCCCCGAATTCTGCCAAGCATGAAAATGACCCGGCCCGAACAGGGCAGACCCAACCCTGACCTGTTGCCCCGTTTGTCGGGTCTACCTACTGGCCTGATTAAAGAAAATCTTTAAAATAAGAAAGGTACACCCTTATCAGTTTTATTACTTACGCAAGCGATTTTCCTTTGAAAACGACTGGAGGAGCAACGGCAGCAAAGACAACAAAGCCAATGTGAACCTGCAGGAGGAAAGGAGTAAAAATGTAAAACGAGATGCATAAGTGTTTCTTCTCGGTGTTGTAGCACAAAAATCCAAGGAGGAAGTGTAAAATACCGCATAAAACAAGAAAAACCATCCAAAGTTCATAGCACTTTCGGTCCTACAAAAAAAAGGGTTACAAATTATCATCAATGGACTATTAAAAGTACACTATCTTCTTCACTGTAAACTGTATGCAGTATCATGGTACCTGAAAGCTCGGTAAAGTGGGCGGTACCACAAGACATAAGCACAAGGGACACCTGATATGAAGTAGATGATAGCAAGGAACCAAATAGTAGCATCTGTGAAATGATACATTAGATGAATTAGAATGTCAAATTCCATAGTCAATACTTAGTATGAATTTATGAGTAATACGGACATATTTAAATATACAATTTATCAATATAAAATATTAGGTTATCAAAATAGTTTTTTCATTAATTTAGTTGGGCTTTTTGTGATTAAGCTTGTCTTATGTATAAAGTGGTCTTATGAAACAATTTGTGACTATGGATATGCAATGGAGATGACAAGTATCTAGAGTATACGCTTAGTCGCTTACCACCACCCTTTATCCAAGCTGTAGTAACTGCTACAATATTCCAGGTGAGACAAAACGTCAAACCTGCACATAATCGAATAATTTCACACCACCGATTACAGAAAAGTTTCAAGACTAGTTAGAATGCAAGTGGTTTAAAAATGCAACTGCCGTAAATTGGGTGGTCAAAGGAAGAATATTTTTTGGTGTAATCGGAGCCACATGGCTCACGAGGGCAATTTTAATGTTGACCGGTTTCAGACCCATGTCATGAGTATCAACCTCAATATCTTTACATAGAACGGAATGTAATAGCATGATAGTGGCTTCAAAATATCCACCTAACATCCAAGTATCCAACTAGTATATTGCTATATTGCCAATACGTAAACATGAGAAGTCACTGGCAAGCATGCTTAAAAAACACTTGACACAGCCTCACTGTTATTTTTCTCAGGTCTCAGTAGTACAGAGGTACGAGCCTATAGAACATGTCATGTTCAAGTAAGATCGTAACACAACCTCATTGACAATCACCTCTTTATGACGATCACATTATAAGCACTGAAGAAGAAAAGAGAATTCGAAGAAATAGCCTACCTAACAGTGTGGCAAACGCTGTGTAGCATAACTTCTGGAGATGAATAGGTATTTCATTGCCAATATCATGATGGATAATAGGAAAAAATGGAGGCCAATTCTTTTCCTCGATAACAATCCCAGCTGCAGATTAACAGTTAAAATTAGGTCTAACCCACAAACCAGAAGAACAACGGGATTGCATATTCTCATATAAAGCACATAACTCATGGAACCATTCAAAAGAGGGATCTTAACCACAAAATCTAGAAAACATCATTTAAAACCATTTCCTCCTTTCCGATTATGTAGTCTCCTTTGCCTTTGGAGATCAAATGCCAAATTCGACCAATATTATCTCAAAATATCGAATAGTTACAAGTTTGTAAAAAAAGATACGGAGTCATATGAAAATCGTAGCTCGTGTCAACTTATGTTCTAACTTCCAACTATACATCAGTGGTCAAAGTTAACATTACTTGAATACAAAAGTTATATGTGGACAGCAAATTTTGGATAGAGGTAGTAGTGTAGTACTACAATCATTCTACGACACAGAATGACAGCAGCAACCATCTCATTATTTTGTCGTGACAGATGACTAACAGGATAGAGGATCTGCTATAAGCCATAGGAATTCTACTACAATAAGGGTTTCATGGTCTCCGTGGATTCTTGCACAAAAGCTGAAATAAGACCGTTGTACAGCGTACAATGATTCTGTCCTATACTACGCACTTAACTAAATAATAGCAAAACAATTATGTCATACCATACAAGGTCTTACATAAGACCAACTAGTATACCTCGTGCAGCAGCATCTTCTTTTCGTTTGAGAGCCTGCATAGTATCATGAACATGTTTAGATGGCAATAAAAAGGACAGTAGAAAGAAAAAAGAATATGAATATCTGTGTGTAATATTAATTATCCCTGTTGCATAACTCTAAGCATATGTAGGTTAAAGACCGCTAACGTTTGTTAAGAACATAATCATATGCCTATCAATCCAGTCACATTTACGGGTCATGCAAACACATTGTCTAGGCCAGCGGCCAGCAAATTACCTCCTCTCTTTTTCTCAATTCGGCCTCTTTTGCTTGAAGCTCTTTCTCTTTCTTCTTCAAATCCTACAAGTAAGGGATCATATTGTTACAAGATATATCATGAGTAACAACTGAATAAAAATATTGATATTATAGGATTATAAATGTCAGTCGCAAAACAATAATAAATGTAAATCTTCAAACAGCTACCTTTCCTGAGTCAAGAGGTATATCGACAGTTGCAGTAGGATTATAAAAGTCAGCAGGCTCTGGTGGAAGAGGAGAAAGCCTTGAGTTAGAAGCTGGCGGAACACTTCCAGGGTTCTGTAAAATCAAAATAGTGTCGGACATCGAAAATAACACTATTTATATACTAACAATATCATAGAACTAGTTCAATTGCTTCAATTAAGGTGTCTTTACTTGGATTTGCTATTTATATTTACATGCAAAGTTCATAGGTAAAACATTTGTTGACTACGTGAATGTCACAAATAACTAAATATGGTGGTACATGAATCAGATAACTGATGTATGAATGTATCAACGGCACCATTATGCCTATTGATAACACATCAATGAAAGCAAGTGCAAAGATAACTATGCATGTTGACAGATACATTGCGGTTTATTGCTTACAGGCATGTAAAAGGCTCCACCATAGTTTTGTTGACTTGAAGGCTTCGCCTTCCCTCCCTGCTGTTTATTGGGATAAAAAAAATCACATAAATGAGTCAGCCAACTATAGTTCTAAAACATAAAGAGTTAGTGTGGACTTGCAAAGACCAGAAACTATACACGGATAAAGATTTTACAAAGTTGTGTTGCCTGAGACATCAGTGATTCTACCACTGGATTTCTCCCAACAAAATGCTTTATGCAATCTAGACGTAACGGATACATCTTCCCACATCACTTGGCTAAACAGGATTGGCCAAGCCTTGCACAACTCACATGTATCAGAACATAGGTATGACGGAAAGGTAAATTATTTTGTAATAGTAGTGCCACATGATTCCTTATCTTCCCCTTACTTTAAACCATCAATATCTGTAAGCTTGAATTGCAACTTGCAAACTATATTGAACACCCTGATTGAAAGTTAAGAAGTCCAACCATTTTTCAATGAAAATAGAAAAAGGGACATTTATAATTCAACGTCGTTAGGGCAAGGGGGGATATACCAAGTCACACCTCTGCACTGATTTAACACAGATGTTTCCAGATAACCCATAATAGAAATTGCATCGAGAGTAAATCCTCCAATACAAACACACACCACAAGCAAATTCTCATTGTAATAGACACATAGTTCGACAAGCTCTCAATATCCAAACCTAACTGATGATCAAACCTGCATGTGGGATCCAAAAGTCTAAAAGACTAAAACTGAACATAATTTTGACACAGCAACCACTACTAGTACAACCGCCACCCACAAAAGACAGGGACTGGCCGGGTGAGGCCGTTATTCTCAACATCAAATTTCATAAACTACCACCATCTCAAAATTCCAACTTCTTCCACTAACTTCAACATGAAAACAATGAAAAACACTCCCATCATCACCAAAACCAAGATGAACCAATTCAACTACCCATCTTTCAAGCACATTTAGTAGATCACAAATTACAGAATATTACCGTCTTACAACATGAGAAGGTCCTTTTAGTAATGAACGAGTGTTTTTATATGCAAAAGAACCGTCTTACGCGATAATTACTCTTACTAGTAGATTGAGCCAAAGCTTCAATCTTTTTGGTAAAATTCACACTCATTCCAACACCTTAGCAAATCACACACCAAAAGTTACAATCTTTCCTGAACAATCGACAAACATATCACCCACTTAACGAAATTTGACTCAGCCAAAACAATACTCCCTCCGTCTCAATCATTTGTTTACCTTATACCATCTTACACAATAATTACTCTTAATATTAGATTGTACACCAAATTTTCAATCTTTTTGAGAAATCCACACTCCACCAAAACCTCAACAAATCACGCACCAAAAGTTACAATCTTTCCACAATAATCAACAAACCCATCACCCACTTCACTATATTTGACTTAACTAAAACCATACTTCATCCGTCTCAATCATTTGTTACCTTTACCGCCTTACATGTCTTACACGATAATTATTCTAATTTTTAGATTGTACACCAAAGTTTCAATCTTTTCGAGGAATCCACACTTATACCAACACCTTAACAAATCACACACCAAAAGCTACAATCTTTCCTAAATAATCAACAAACCAAACACCACTTCGCTATATTTGACTCAACTAAAGCCATACTCCCTCCGTCTCAATCATTTGTTCACACTTAACGTCTTACAAGTCTTACACAATAATTACTCTAATTATTAGATTGTACACCAAAGTTTCAATCATTTTGAGAAATCCCCAATCATTCCAACACCTTAACAAATCACACACCAAAAGTTACAATCTTTCCTCAATAATCAACAAACCCATCACCCACTTCACTATATTTGACTTAACTAAAATCATACTGTAATAAACTAACCCCAGATCTAATTAATCTCACTAACAAATATCTAAACCCCACTAATCCCAATAAACTAAACAAAAAAAACAACTAAATATTATACATAAAATTCAATAACAAAAAAAATGAAAAATTTGAAAGAATTAAACTAAATAATTACAAGGGTTTATAAATATCATACACAATATTCAATAACAAAAAAAATGAAAACTTTGAAAGAATTAAACTAAATAATGAAAAGGGTTTATAAAATAAACTTACAGAAAAGGGATTAACTTCTTCTTCTTCATCAAATGGGTTTGGATCATAACGTCCTGCCATTTTTAAGATCTTCCAAATAAAACCTAATTACTGTAATAATTTTACAATGATAAATATGATATCCCGCCAATAAATAATAAACCTTAAAGTATCAAAAAATGATAGCAAAGAGAAAGAAGAAAGAGGGAAAAGGGATAGATTAATGAAGAAGTAAAGAAAATTATAATTTAAAAAATGGTAAGGAAGTACACAAAATTTGAAGTGGAAAATTCTTATGTTGAAGAAGTTGGGAATTTGGGCAGTTAATGGATGGTACCTCTGAGGTATTACATCCAAGGGTATGAAAGTCTTTTTATTCATTAAAAAATCAACTAAAACAAAATTCCATTAAATTGGCAAATAAGATAACTAATTACCACATTATTAGGAAACAACAGTTAACATCTCAAAATCAATTCAACGTTTCCTCTCATTCTACCCAAAAAAACATAAAAAAATCAACTATTATTATTATTATAATGATCGATGGCAGAAATTTCAACAGATATCATGCAATTAGAGGTGATGAACGACTTAGATATGACGGACTCTACACCAATTGATGAGCAAACTGGCAATGATCGTAATTCTCTTGTATTAGGTATCTATCGTTTTCAAAATTCTTATAAACCCTAGTATTAATTGACAAATACTTAACACTATGATCAATAGAGTTTGTTTGGTAAAATTATTATAAATATTTATTGTACGTTGTTGTTGTAGTACTAGTATTTTTTTTATTCAGTGAAGTATACACAAAAAATCTCACATAATGCTCGGAAACTTTAGTTCAATGCTCAAAAACAAATAAGTCCGTTCAATGCTCGGAAAAATAAGCAAAATCTCAGAAAAATAAGACGACTCAGAAACTGTGGTTCAATGCACGGAAAGTCTCACATAATGAGCAAAATCTTATGTAAGTCCGTTCTATTGTTGTAAATTGGATTAGTCGTCTTTGAATATATTAGGTGGAATACTCAGAAATTTTGTTTTAAAACTCAAAAAACTAAACAGCTCAAAAAGAGTATCACGATACTCAAAAAGTTTAATAAAATCTGTATAATCTCACATAAGTCTGTTTTATTGTTGTTAATTGGATTGGTCTACTTGGAAAATGATAGTTGATTAGCCATGTAGTAGTAGGGACTTCTGGAGATAAGCATGTGCTCATAAACTTTCTTACCTTGCTCAATTTCTTTCTATTACAGCTCAGAAAGTTTGATTAGCATTTGATAATTATTCGGCTAAATTGCTAATGTTAATGTTTTTTCAGATTCTAATGGAAAACATGTATGGGTCGAGGCTAAAGTGTCCGAACTGATCGGACTTACATTTGAAACCGAGGTTGAAGCTTATAAGGCATATAATAGATATTCATATATGAAGTGTTTTGGGACCAGGATTTCCAATGAGGAAAAATTCTAAAGGCGAAGTTGTTTCTAGGGAATTTTGTTGTTGCAAAGAGGGTAATAAAGCAGAAAAGGGGACTTTGGGAAAACATTATTCAAAGTTGAGTCGGAGAACAGGGTGTAAGGCGATGGTCTCTTTTAAAATTATTGATGGTAAATATGTGTGCTCACGACATGAAATGGTACACAATCATGAGTTTTGTCATCCTGGTGAAGTTCATCTTTTGAGAAGCCTCAAAAAGATTGATGATAGTGAGGTTAAATACCTTGTACATTTGCGAAGTAGCGGTATTGGTATAGCAGATGGTTTTAGATCTTTGGTTAAAGAGGCGGGAGGGTCCCATGTGGTGGGTTTTGAGTATGCGGATGCTGCAAGCGCCGTAAAAAAAGCAATGAAAAAACAGTTCGATAGTACAGATTGCAACACGCTTATAAACATTTTGAAGCAAAGAACTGCAAATGAGGTGGATTTTTATTATGATTTTGAATTAGATGAAGATAATTCCCTTGTGAGTGTGTTTTTTAGAGATAGAATCATGAGGCAGGATTATGAGGCATTTTATGAGCTTCTTGGAAATGATGGAACTTATTGTACGAACAAATATGACATGATTTGTGCACCTTTTGTAGGGATTAACAATCATACTCGAACTTGTCTGTTCGGCATTGGTTTCATGTTGAATGAGCGCACAGAATCCTTTGAGTGGTTATACAAGACATTTTTGGCGTCGATGGGTGGTATACAACCGCGGACTATAATGACAGATCAATCTCAGGCGATGGCAAATGCTATTGTAACTTGTTTCCCGAAGTCAAAGCATAGGCTATGTGTGTGGCATTTATTTAAAAATTCGTCTGGGCATCTTGCACAATTAAAAGATAAAATAGGTTTCAACAAGTTGTTTAGTCGTATCTTGAAGCGATGTCATACACAAGAAGAATTAGAACATTGCTGGAAAAGGTACTTTCTACATGATAATAAGATGTGTTTGAGTTATGTTTGTTACGTGTTTATAAGTGTATGAGATATGTATAGATGTTTTAAAATGTATGAAATTAGTACAGAGACCATTTTTTTAAGTGAACTCGTAAACTTGTGGTGCCAGCTCGAAAAATAAACTATAAAGCTCAAAAACGTTACGTGTTTGCAATTTATTTAGTGTATGAAATTAGTATAAATAACATTTATTTATGAGTGAACTCGTAAACTTGTGGTGCCAACTCGAATATTAAACCATAAAGCTCAAAAACGTTCTGTGTTTGCAATTTATTTAATGTATGAAATTAGTAGAAAGAACATTTTTTTATGAGTGAACTCGTAAACTTGTGGTGTCAGCTCGAAAAGTAAACTATAAAGCTCAGAAAAGTTGTTTTTTTTTATGTGTGAACTCGAAAAGTTGTGGTGATAAAAATATATACTTTTTTCAGGTTAATTGAGGAGTATGATTGTGCACATCACCCATGGTTGAATAGATTATATGAGGAGAGGCAGAAGTGGTGTTGTGCGTATGGTAAAGATTATTTCTCCGCTGGAGTGTTATCCTCTCAACGGAGTGAGTCGACTAACCATTCCCTTTGTAGAAGACTTAGTAAGACCACTAGCCTATGTGACTTTTATGACATATTTGGGACAGTATTGAGTGAATGGAGGAGTCATGAACGTAAAGACAATAGTCTTTGTTGGGAGGGTAAGCCTGAGGTTGCTATACCTTGTTCGTTACTTGACTTTGGTAGTAATGTTTATACGATTGGAGCTTATAAGCGTTTTGAAAAGGAGTTTGTGAAGGGCATGTCTTATAAACATAAGGTGATACCCAGTATTGACGATACACTATGTTATTATGTCTATACTGAACGTACTGACGAGTTTGCTCATATTGTATCATTTCATCCATCGACAAGCTATGCATGTTGCACTTGTAAAAGGTTTGAAGAGGGTGGCTTTCTGTGCCGTCACATTCTATTTGTCTATCACTGTAACTGTGTGGATAAGATACCATCGAGTTATGTTCTTAAACGATGGACTAGAGAAGCGAAGCCAAAGGAGGACATAAGTGAAGGGTCTACGGGAAGGGGAACGATAGCAGGCCCTGTTTGGAGACTTGACATGCATCGCCAATTTCATAAGCTTATAATTGCTAGTGCTGATAATGAAATAACAAGAGGTATTGTTAATAATTGCTTTGGGAAGGCGAAAGCCGAAATTGAAGCTGTTTTGGGTGGCATAGATATATCCGATAACGAAGGGGGTGATGTAGATGCTATACAAAATCCAAAGAGAAAGACGAAGAAGGGTGAAAAATTTACAAGAAAGAGGAGCATCATAGATATTAAAACTAGTCGAGCTCGCGGGACACACAAGGCAGCTGCAACTCGTGCTCGAAAAAAAACAAATGCTAATACCGTATTAAAGGAGGGCATGGCTGGACATGGAGACAATAATGTCCCTTCGCACACAGGACTTCGTGAAATATTGATGACTTACGACTTAAGAGGATTATCATCTATAATTTTTTTTTATTTTGTATTGTTTGTTTTTTATTCCATGTGAACCACTTTATTCTAGCGTTTTTTTGCTAATAAATTCGGTCTCTTTATAATTGTAAATAGATGACAATACTTTTGCTCATAAATTTTATACATACGCTCAATTTGTTTACCAACATGCTCATAAAACGTTAATCTTTGTTTATGTACATATATCATTCATTATAGTTAATTCTATATCAACCCCGTCACGGATACACTTGATTTACGTTAATTCTATTTCATCACTATTTTTTACTTGTTGCCAGTTTGATCTTTGTGTCATCGTGTGGTTTAATGTTTTTCATATAACATGTGTGAAATGATAGAGTCGTACGACAATTGCTCGTAAAATGAACAAAATTGCTCAAAACCATTGGTGTATTATTGAAAGGAAGGCTTTTTTACGAAAGGAGTACAAAGAAACCGTGTCACTGGTCAATGTTGATAAAAAAACGTAAACTAATAACCATCCTAAAATTGTTCACAAAAGTTAGCGTCATAAATATTTACACCATCGTCAAGTTTACATGATAACCATCCTAAAATTGTTCACAAAAGTTAGCGTCATAAATATTTACACCATCGTCAAGTTTACATGATAAGCTTATGTCTTCAAGGCCTTCAATTTTGTTCTAGTCGCATGAGACACCGCTTCCGCTTTCAAATCATTGTTCTCGAAGTTAACAATATCATACGCATACTTGATTCTCAAATTATGCAGAGGCTTGAACTGTGACAAGAAAACAGATACTGTAAAAAACTTAATACTCAAAAATTTCATGTAATGCTAAAAAAATATGGCAGATTGCTCAAATTCTCATCTAAGTTACACGTTTTACAAATAAATTGATTTACCTGGCCTTTCTCGAGTCCTGTGTCCCATTCTTTTAATACGCCTTGATATGTCTCCATGTGCCGCATCGTATATACAGCACAATCACAATCATTTGACTGATCACGCCACTTCATTTCCGGTCGTATAATTGTAAGGCCTCGTACAAGCGAAGCTTTCGTGCACGATTCCTTGCTCACAAGCCATTTAGCAAAAAATTCTTGCTGAAATGTAAATGATTAGCAAGTCAAGGTTGTAAGAGATTTGAATCACATGCAAAATTTCTAAAATGTAAACTCAGCAAGTTTAATAAGTAATCCATACCAATTTTGATGGAAGATCTAAATATTTTTCCACTGACGATCCTCCGTCAGGCTTGTTGTCTAGGAAATCATATCGTTGTTTACCGAACCGAACATTGAAGCAAGCGACAAAGAAATGTCTATTCACATAAAAGGGGAAGAAAAACATATCGACTTGGTCTGGAGATTCAAATATGCTCCACTTCTCAAAGTAGATATCCATGTCAGCCTTGAAAAGGTTATACGATTTTTCATAGTCATCGAAGCTCACTAATTTCGTCTGTTTTTTCAAAAAAAAAATAGAAAAAAAAATACTGATTAAGTTGGATATCTTCCTACATATTTTAGACATGCTCAAAAACTTTATGATAATACTCAAAAATGTTCTTATGAATGCTCATAAAGTTAGGTAACTTACTGTAACTTCTATGGGGAAGAATACCCTTGATGGAGATGATTGACTTTTATATCTCTCTCTATAATTGAGGATAAAAGAATATGTACTTATCACATTTGCTTGTACGAATGAATCCTTTGTCACAAGAGAACGTAGATCCTCGTTTGTTGTAAAAATATTCCCACATTTGAACATACAGGTACTACAATGAAAAAACCTAGTTTAATAATGAATTTGAAAAAAAACAGTCATATGTAACTTAAGACGGTTTTTGTTGATGCTCAGTTCCTTTAACAAGTAAGGAACTATTAATAAATAATTAAATAAGAAAAAGAAAGTTTAAGGGATTTGGTGTCTTACAGCGGCATACTTGTCGTTGATAGTAGATAAGATGCTAAATCTATCTCTCTTTTTGTTGGCAAGCACTTCGGGTTGATGCATCTGACAAGGTAAGGTGATCTAAATTCTTTTCCAGGTAATCGTTTGTCCCTATTTTTTGGTGTTCTTTTCCCCCCACCGTCTTTTGCTCCTTCTCCTGCATAATGCGCTTCTTGTTCATGTCCACTTTCTTCCTGCTCTTCGTGAGTTTGGGGATCGAAAGGAGATGTAGTGTAGTCTGGGAAATCTTGTGTCAACCCAAGTGAAAAGCTAGGTTGTTCTTGACCGTTTCCTCCTTTCTCTTTATTAGAGTGAGGATCGACGAGAGATTCAGTGTATGTTGAGAAGTCTTGTGTCAACCCAAGTGAGAAGCTAGGTGGTTCAATACCAATTGTGTGTAGCAGGGACTCCTTGGCTCTTGTTGTAGCGTCGACGATTGCCAAAATAACAGGCCTATCAAAAAACGTGTCTTGGGAAAATGAAAGGATGGTGTCATTGTTGTCTTCTTTTTCAGTAGTGTTTTCAGTACTAAGAATATCTTTGGTAATAGACTGAACTGTGTCACTCAAATGTGGCTCAAGAAAAGCTGACAAATTGAAAACTTTGCGAGAATCCAGTATAACTCTTTTGATGTCTTCATGGTTAATGTTTTTTTCCAACAACCTCCTTCCTTTGATGTCCAATTGGGTGTATAGAGAAGCCAAACTCTCCATCGTCTTTGCATAATCGTAGAGAGAAACCTGCATCATAATATCTTGAACTTAGTACAATGTAAATCGATATTTTCTTAGATATATGTACAGTAGATGTTATCTTACCGATATCTCGTTTTCAGGCTCCTCGTCAACACGTTTATCGAAATTCTTGATCGTTCTAAGTTCACACTGTATATAAGGGAGATATCAAAAAAAAATATAATCAAGCAATAAAATAGTAAATGTTAGAAAATTTTTATTTCGTTTAGAAAGTTTCATTTACTAGACGTATATGCTCAAAAAGTTTCATAATATGCACGAAATCACATACGGACACTAAATATGAAACAAAAATGCAAAAAAAAAAGATATAATACTAAAAAAACAGTAAAAAAAGGACATACGGACAAGTATTATGCTCATAAAATCTGGCAAAGTGCTCAAAATTTAATTTAAACTTAGATTGCTTCATATAATATCAAGACGTCTCATATTATGTGAAGTATATAAGCTAAAAGAGAATATGTTCATAAAGTTTCATAAGCTACTCAAAATTACGTAGTGGCAAAATGCTTAAACAATATTGTAAAAAGCTTAAAATAACTCATATAACAGTAAAACAAATTTACAACCGTGATATGTTAAGCAGTATAACTAAAATCCCGGAAACATACAACAAATGCTCAAAAAGTCTAGCAGAATACTCAACAAGTCTAGGCGAATGCTCGACAAATCTGGCGAAATGCTCAATATCTCATCTGAGCTTCATATAATATCAAAAAGTCTCATTTCATGCGACATATATTTTTACGAAGGCTTGCTAATTAACTACTTCACACAAAATACTTACATTTGTAGGGCTATCTTTATCAACGAACCCGCCACCGAAACCACCTCGGTTGATGCTTTTTTTTTCCCTCTTGTTAAGTTCTTGTGTCGTCCAACTTTTAAATCTTGGATAAGTTCTGGGTGTATCTCGTTTCCCATCAACAACAGTGTCAACATAGTGCAACTGCACAGCAAACAATCAATCATTAGCTATTGTTAATTTAAAACAACAATTACGTATAGATGGATGAATTTTAAATTTATCTACAAAGACGAAATATTTCACTTACCACAAGAAATATCAAAGGGCCATAAAAAGAAGCCCCGTCAAACCAATTCTCTCTCGCTTTCATCAATCTATCAATGACAAGCTCACACCAGTCCAACTGGTTCAAGCTGTCTATGTCTATTAGCCATGGAAATACATCTAGCCAAACATGGTCATTTCCAGCACAGTAGATCATTTTGGTTAGGATGTAAAGAATGATGTTTCTTTTAAACATCGGTCCAGCTTCCTGTTTGTGTTTAGAAATGTAAGTCTTGAGAACATTCATCTTGACCACCCTACCCTTGGCATCTTTGCCAAACTGATTGATCCATTCCGAAAACACTGTTTCAGATTGTTGGGCTGAGACAGTAGGTTTACCAGTCATAAGTACTGGTCCTATCGGTAAACCCAGAACATTGTGAACATCTTTTTTCCTAAATGTGAAACGCTGGCCGTTTGTCAACACGATCTCATGATCTCTAAAATTATACGTAGACACTATATAGTGAGCTAGTTTGGATGGGAACCTCTTGACTTTCAAATCCACAAAATACTTGAACGGTGTTGTTGCTAGACTGCTCAGTTGGGTTGAGGATAGTTCAGTCAAGAGTGTGACAAAGTCTTTTGGGGACATCCTTGTTTCTAGCTTCCGCAAACCAAATGATACATCTTCAACATCAGAAGTATCTTCTTTTGCATTTTCGTCTACCAATGGCTGTACTTTTGTTCGAATTCCGTTGTCTTCATTTGGTGGTTCTTTTTCACTTGTACTTTTTGCCTTCTTAGAAGTCACCAAAGTCGATTCTGCCCGCCTCTTTTTTTCGCCAGGTCTATGTAAATTACAAGAAAAGTTAATTAGCGTCTAAAAATTGTACGTTGTTGTTGTAGTACTAGTATTTTTTTTATTCAGTGAAGTATACACAAAAAATCTCACATAATGCTCGGAAACGTTAGTTCAATGCTAAAAAAAAAATAAGTCCGTTCAATGCTCGGAAAAATAAGCAAAATCTCAAAAAAATAAGACGACTCAGAAACTTTGGTTCAATGCTCGGAAAGTCTCACATAATGAGCAAAATCTTATGTAAGTCCGTTCTATTGTTGTAAATTGGATTAGTCGTCTTTGAATATATTAGGTGGAATACTCAGAAATTTTGTTTTAAAACTCAAAAAATTATACGTGATAAAAAAAATGTGAAGATTGTGCTAAAAGAAAATCTTATAAACTTCCATATGATGCTTAAAAATTCTCATTGGCTTATGCTCAGAATGTTGTATATACTTGATATGTTCAATACCTTGGTGCTCATAAACTTACATATAATGCTCATAAAGTATGACTTAATGCTCAGAATGTTGTCTAAAAATGATATGTTTCCTATATAATTTAAAAAAAAAACTCTTCTGTAAACTTAAAAAGTTATTACACCAGCAAATCGGTTTCATTGGCTTTTTATGGTTGTTGCTTATAGTTTTTTTCAGACGTACGCACAAGATTTTCAATAGTTACCAGTTTTTTTAAATGACTAAAAAACCATGATTGACATCACTTACCTCAAAGTAGGCTTGTTTGCCGTTTTTTTCCTTGCATAGCATAGCAAAGTCTTCTCCTTACTTGTTTTATCACTGAAAACATTTAATGAAAAACTATATATCAATAAAAATACGAAAAAGTTAATTACATAGCTCAAACCTTTGTCGCCTAAGGGACAGTAGTTGTTTTGTTATGCGTTTTTCTAATGACATAATGCTCACATAAAAAATCTCACATAATGCTCGGAAACTTTAGTTCAATGCTCGGAAAAATTGGGCAAACAGGGAAGAAGTAATGCTAACAAAAACGAGTTATAGAGTTTGCTAACAAAAAAAAACTTCAATAATCAGCACAACAATTGAAAAAACGATCAATCGATTGACTATTATAAAAATGCTTTATTTGACGACAATCAGCACAACAATTTCAATAAAAATGATCAATCAATTAGCGATTAATTAGAGTAATAGTTGAAAAACGATAAATAAATTGACAATCAATCAATTGATGATTACAATTAATAAAGTGGATGAGAAATTCCAAAGGACGAGATGATTGTACCTGATGTTTTGCTTCTCCATAGTCTTCAAATATGGAACTTTGAACCTGATCAAATAGAGGATTTCTATTGTAGATGGGACAAAAGGGTTTTGTTAAATTTGAATGATTTCTATTGAAGATGAGGAAATAGGGTTTGGAATGATACTGGGAATGGTTTGGGTAGATGAGGAAATAGGGTTTTGTTAATTTTTTTTTTTTTTATTTATTTAATATACGGGCCAGGGTTGGGCGGGTCGGGCCAGGGTTGGGCGGGTCCTTGCTTGTGAGGTAGTACCTCAGAGGTACGTTCCTTTTTCTCGAATTTGGGAAGAGTCATTGGTCAGCAAATTAATTAATTTTGGTCTTACAAAGTTGGGAATTTGGTGACTTTAATTTTGTTTGTTTACTTTTAATGTGATGTTGAATCTGAATGGAGTTTGATTCGTCAGTAAATCTTGCGTGAAACGGTCTCACAGTGTAAGACGGTTTATTTTTATAAAAATTGCTTTTTTACCAACATCAATAAATTGATGGTTTTTTCTAGAAAAGGACCGTCTCACGGTGTAAGACCGTCTTATTTTAGAATTTGTGTTGATTCGTTTATCATCCTTATAAAAGACGGTTTTATAATAAGTTTATTGTAAATTATCTCATAAAATAGGTGGTTACCTTTTTTTTACTTCTATTGAAGGCGTATTCATTTTAAGTGTTAAAATCGATTCTTCAAAACTTTAAGTTTGATTGTTGCTCCAATTACTAAATGTGGGAAGAAAGGATATTAGGTAAACTATGTGTCCGGTGCATGGAGAATTGTCCCGCTTTCTTTTACGAACGAAGATCGAGGTGTTGAACTTCCCTCTTCATATTCGTTCGAGTCTTTAATTCCTTTTCACGTTGGAGATTTTCTTTGCTGAAGCAAGAGATTCGACATCAAGACCTTGTTTAAGGAAAAACCGGAAGTTTCTGCAGAAGACAAGATTGGGGGCTTTTGCCTCCATCACCTTAGAGCGGAGATAATATTGTCTCATATTCATATAGATAGATAATACAAGAGTTTGACATTCCCTAGAATTTCCTTTTTCTCATCATCTATTTGAGTCATCTTAAATAGTTTATGTTTCTTTTTTCTTTTTTCTATTATAGTTTCGGGTGCGTGGTAGATTTGTAGGTTATGTTGCACATCATCGACTTAAAACGGAATTTCACGCGACTTACAATTCGTTTATATCTATTTATTGTAAGATTTGTCTCGTCTATCTCAATTAGGTTATATTTAACCCGTTTTAAAGGGAGACTTAACTAACATGTATTTTACCCTTCAATTTTTGTGTACCTTTTTATAATTCTAGAAGAGAAAAACAAACCCAAACAGCTAATTGTCATTGGTCAACATTTTATTCCCTTTCTTAATATACATTTTAGCATGAACAAGACCGTTTTTTCCACGGTGAACGACGAATTTATTTACGAGAGTACCCGTGTCATGAATATCACAATCAACCATTTGCCGCTTGCTGCTAGAGATTGTTCGACAAACTAATGACCATAAACGACGTCCACGACAGGAACGCAAACCTTAGAAACGTTGGTCGATAATTCATGTTGAGAATGACTTCATTATTATACAGCCCTATAACAGTTAGACAAAATGTTACATCAATGTGGGCTTTTTTTTTTTGCATTCATTACAATACAAGGAAAAACAGGTAATTATACAGAATAAATTATAAGAATTTGCATTCATCGACTTCCATTTCGATTGAATGATATTACAGGTATATCTAGGCATTCTTCGGATAATTTTAGGGCTGCGGTGTCATGGCGTTGGGTATTTTGCACAAATTAACAGGATGTGATGAAAAGGCAGAAAGCAGCACTCCAAAATCATCAAGAATCTTCAATTCTTCTACCTAAAGCGGTGCATCGCTTTGGCGCGACAAAAACGCGGGCAAAATTACATGCTATAGTCTTGTAGAACAAGATTTAGTTCCAGAGCAGATTTCGCAAGTGATCCACCCCTCCTGTATTGGTAAGAAACATTTGACATAAATATCAGAATTTAAGGTATAGATTTCGGATTATCAGAATGATGATTAAATCTCTCAATCAACCAGAAATATTCAGACGACTTTTCAATGTTAGTGTTGTGAGAGCTAACTTTACTAGGGCAAATCCTCATTTCAGACGGCCATGCCTTCAGGCGGGCCATATGTGACCATTTTATGGTCAGATGTAAAAATGTGACCATTTACATCCGTCCATAAAATGGTCACATATGGCCCAGACAGAAATTTCCGTCTGAAATAAGACCTGCTTTACTTGAGGTTTCTCAAGAACATGGCAAGCCAATATTGTTTCTCATAACGAAGAAATATCCAGTAACCGAACTATTAATGATAAATGTTGCTTAGACACTTTTAATTAACCAACTATTACTTCACAATATGAGAAGGATTAATCTCATTTTGGTGTATTCCCTCATATCCAGATTCCCAATAGAAACATAACTCTACAACAATATCAGAAGACTCGAGCAGTTTAACGAGTCATATATCAAGTAGAGCATTTTCCTAAAAGAAACGAGTCAGAAACGAAACCTCACATATAAGTGAGTAAACAAAAGTCATATATACTACTTCGTATTAGAGAGCTCCTAGGACTGAACTAAACCTTCCTAGATAATCAATATTGAATATCCACCACAATGACACCGCATCCCAAAAGTATTACCAATTTGTACCAGTGTCGATTCTTTACCAACATTTTCTCGCAATATACTCTAGCTGTAGCTTCTTTACAGGATCATATGAAAATATTTGTCATGGTAAATTAAACTAGATTACTTTACGGCGCCTCTATATGTTTGGAAAAAGTAATGGCCAAAGTAAAACAACTTATAGAAATGTTGGAACCAAAGCTGATCATTCCCACATGAGCTCATGTTTGTTAAAAAGGGAATTCCGTTTAAACCTATATGTATTAAAAACAGGTAAACCAAAAATACCTTGCAAGTGCTGGAAGAAATCCCCGGATTTGATGCAACTGAGAAAAGCACTGCTTGGAGCGCTCGATCCTGTTCAATTTAAAATTTATTCGCAATGTTAACATTCATAAACACCTGAAAGTGATTGTCGAATCACCAATAGGCGGGAAGACACAAGCTAGCAAGAGATAGAGGTATACCGTTCTTCTTGATGAAGATCAACACCCGCCGAAGGAGGCATTGAGATTGTTGAGCTGATTGTTGGCCCAAAAAGAGCAACAAGTTTGAGTAACATCTCCGTAGACAGTTTTGCATGCCTGCAGATATGCACGGAGAGATTTGGCGTTCTTATTCAAGTATATCACTCCTATGTATCAAAGATAGTAATAGAATATATGATGTGCTCATCAATCATCATAGGAGCAGTCTTTTGACACCAAGGCAGGGGCCAAAGCATGTTGTAAGACCAACAGTTAGAAGACACTGAAAAGCTACATTTATGCCATTTTACGCAAGAAAGATGAAAAATATGTAGTTTTGTATACACTTCAAATACTTAGTTTTCATTCAGTTGGAACCATGGTTTAAAATCCAGTATCGGTCGCGGTAACTGTGTCACGGAATCGTCCTCGACTTATGAGCCACGTTCCGTATCTCGGTTATCTGGTAATGATTATTATACAAGCTTTTGTAGATATTTTTTCATCTATTGGCTATTTCATAAATACTTCAAATTAACTCTATTTAGAATAATTAATATGATCGATGTTATACAACTTTTAAGAGCTATTATTACGAAATTTGGCCAATACAACTTGTAACTCATTCATCTCGGGTTCATCGCGGGCTGTATCGGGACAAATTGACCGATACATGTTATAAATCGGTCGTCTCGGCCGATATTTTACCATTTTTAATATACCCGAAACATCTCGAAATATCTCATATCGGCTGACGGCCGCCTCCGATACTGATACATCTCGGCTATACGATACGTCACGGTCTGAGATTTTAAACCAAGGTTAGAACTAAATCTTCAGTATTCTTTGGTGCAGATTATAATGAAATAAAGCTATATCACTCCTTAAACTTGTGCTTCTTTGTGTCGCCACAGCCATCTTTTGTTAATGGAACAAGTGTATGGTACGTTATTCCGCCAGTTACGGAAGCCTTTTAAGCCTTTGGGTAATGTTGTTGTGTACTTTTCAAATATATGGACCCATACAGAAAACTTTCTTGATCTGGCCCTAGAGCCGGAAGATGACATGATTACCTCTCCATCTTGCTATCGAGGAGACCCACCAGTATCGGTAGCATACATGAGAACAAATCAAGTGTAATAATTTCCATCTTTTCCATGAGCACACTAATGACATCCGCATGGACCTGAACCCAAAAAAAGAGAGTTTTGCAACCGCTCACTTTTGATAGAATCTCATTACTATAAGAAAAGCAAAACCAATAAAGTGAGGAACAGAACAAGATCAAAATCAAGCACTTACAGACTGATCAGGTAACTTCCTCAAAGCAGTAATGGCACCTTTGACGTCATTACATTCCCATAAGTGTCGTATCATCTGAAAGTACAAATAAATCTGTCAAAATTGAGTCTTGCATGAAAAGTTCTCGTCTCACATGCGAGTGCGTGAAATCAACATAGATATTTACATCTTCCATTTTTTTAATAATATAGTCAATGGGTTGGGTTGGTCTCACATGTAAGTGATGTAACACCGTCCTACAGAAACTTTTGTGCAAATGCATTAAGAAACATGGTTCCAACTGGGGTTTTCAAAAGACTGTCAGATCTAATACTCCATATTCTCAAGTAAGAAGGGCATTCAGGCGCTGAAAAGGAAATAAAATGAAAAAGAACAAATATTTGCAAATTCCAAGAACATAGACTAGAGTTTTGACCCCGGAGCACAAATTACAAAATTACCTGTAACTTTGTTAGGCGAGAACGGAGACCGCTTAGTATAACATCATGATTTTGCATCATATCTTCAACAACGTTTGTGTCAGTTACTGATGTCATCTTTCTACCAGAAACCTGAGGCTCTTCCTCCTGTTAGTATAAGCATCCCATTTATTACAACACTTCGATTGATTTTTAACATGGCCAAATAACGGACAGACAGCATGAAATGATAAGGAAATGGGATTATTAGAATGCCCTTTAGGACTTTTTTGGAAAGCTTCAAAAAGTTATACTTGGGGTCCATAAGGAAAAGTTATAACACTTTAAATTCTAAACTTCACACATGTAACATCTAACGATTCCTTAATAATTCGGGTATAAGTTTACTACCATGGTAGAGCTCTTAAGACTATCAGCGACCACTTCAGGGGTCACACTGATCACTGGATCTTCACTGCTAGTACACAGTCCCACTTTTTCAAATTTCTCGACAAGAGACCGTGTCCTCCCATGAGCCACGGTTGCTGCAAACAAATTTAAAATCAGTTCCACGTCGTTTAAAAAACTCATGCCAAAATTCCTAGGATGAATCGTTACCTCCATTTATCACTTTTACGGTATGTATTTCTTTACGATCAAGAGGGTTGTTCCCTACAGTGATCCAAACGAGTTATAAGTAAGAACCTTATATCAAAACAGAGAGTAAAGTAAACTAGTGGCTTCAGAAGAGGCACTTTTCCATATGCATGCATAATATGGTGATATGATAAGAGGCGAAATCTTACTGGTTTGTAAATTAGAGGATAATACAGGAGATGGCTTTTCTTGAACGACCTCAACTTTTTCCAAAGTAGGACATGTATCTTCAGTCAAATCTTTGACTCCGACATCTGCTAAAGGCCTATCCGAAGACTTTTGATCTGCCGCATCTAATCTGCTGTTTGATTTACTATTTGTGATAGTCGCTTTGACTGATCCCCCGGTTCCAGGCCTAGCAGTAGCGGGTGTCAATGACTCTCTTCTCAAATTAGCGGAACTCTTGCCACTAGAGCTTTCTCTAGGAACGAAGCTTGGGACAAAGAAAGATCTACCACCAGGCGGACCATTTGGTTTTCCAGACGTCGAGATAGGAGTACTTTGCTTTCCAGCAGACGCCTTGCTGGTTTCCTGAGTGTGTGGTGGTGGTGATACTATCTTTGATCTATTCGCTAAGCCTGTTCTACGAGATCTGACAGGTTTCTCATCTGTAGTTCAAGAATCTTTCAAATTACAAGCGAGAAAAGTAACAAAAACAATAAATTTCCAACGGTGCCTCAAAGGCTATTGTCTGTAGTGAGGTGACGGGGTTTAGATTTACAAACAGGTTGTTTTCAGATAACCGATAATAAAAATTGTGCCGAGAAATGCATCAGAACTATGCTACAAACTACTATACAAGAAGCACAAAGAGGTCAATGAACCATTCTGCTAGTTCTACATATTCCAAAGCCTGCTAGTTCTATCATATTCCAAAGCCAAAAAAATCTATTCTTTGGCCTCAATAAAATGGACACCACAAAGAGAAACAATTTATTTAAAATATAAACAAATTTATAGATGTGTAACAAGACCTGTACGCATGAAGTCAGTATTCTGTTACCGAATGACATACTAAAAAAAGTAGCATATACTATACATGACTACCATTTGTCCATTACTGTTTCAATTTCACCAAGAGTACGTCTAGCTTATATCGCAATTTATGTAACTTTACAGAGACTTGCAACTTTCGCAGTATCAGTAAGGAAAATATGACTTACAATCCACATAAATATTTTTTATATCTGTTGCCTCAGTATCTTGCGAAGTAGAGCGCAAGACGGAAGTGCGCTCAGCAGCCTGGCCAACTTTTTCTGCAGACTGACTTCCTTGGATATCAAACTTCAGTTTGACAGCGCTACTATCTTGGGGTGAGCAATGATCCCGGGTCCCATAAGGCTTAACACACTATAAGCAGTAAAGAATGAAAAATTATTGCAGAGAAAAAGACGGTACAAATGTGTGCATACATACATGCATGCAATGAGTTACATACAGAGAGATCAGCAACCCAAACTCCAATAGAATTACGGTAGTAAGAGCAACCAATTAAATTCCCTTCTTTGATGCAGAGATCACCCAGAGTTGACCATCCCATGTCGACAGCGTCATGGCATAGAACAGGCTCCCATGAATAAACCTGTGGAAGAACACACAAACGTTAGTAAGCTATCCTTTTCGTCGCAGTCCCATAAAAGAGTTCGTTCAAGCAATATTTAGACCTTCATGTTATTGTCATATCCACAAAAGAGGGTCCTCCCATCAGGATGAAATGTCATTGCACGCACTCCTGTCGCCTATATAACAAACATACCATAGCAGCAATGAGGCAAACATTATAGGCAATGCAAATATGACATCGTCAAGAAATATAGACGATGTACTACTGCTATAAATGACTTGATCTCAGAATCCATCGTCACGGTCTAATCTCGGTCATATTGTCATAAACATGGCCGGTACCACCATGAACTTTAATCATGGTATCCTCCAGAACCTTAGTAAATTGGCCGTACAGTGTCGCAGCCCAAACTTTAACAGATGATTGAAATGCAAGGAATCAAGAAAAGTGGGACTTATTCGAGGCAAGCCGTTAAAGAAATTTCTCTTGCTTTTACGAATCAATCTACAGTTTAGCTTTCTGCGGGTTATTATCTGAAGACCACTAGTACTTTTAAAGAACTACTATGAAAGAAGCTTTGGGAAACGAAAAGGTGCAGTACCTCCGCGTTAGCAGATCCAATCATCTCAAATGTTTCCAGATCCCAAAATTTGACAGTCCTATCTGCTGAACCTGAAAATGTTTCACATAATAGGAGGCAACAATTGTATCAGCACAAAGGAAACATTTCAGCTAAATTGCATCAGAAAAATTTACAGCAAATATGGAGCGAATGCAAGCACATAAAACTGGAGAGATGAGAGAGCAGGGAAGAACGGAAAATGAAGAGAGCATATCATAGCAGGTCAGTCAAAACAAAGTAGCAATGGTCATGAACAATCAAACAGTTAGGTTAACAATGTCAAATTGCAAGTTACAGGGGCTGATTTACTCCCCAAACCAAAGGAAAGAGACAAGACAACATCAATTTGAGATGACATACAGTTAAACCCAATTGCCGAAAGCATTAATATTACTCCCTCCGTCCCGGCCAATTCATTACAATAAGACCGAGGAATTCGGAGATAAATGTTTTCAAAATATACAAAGTAAAAAAGTAACATGCGCATAGGAAAAAAATTAAAGCATCTTTTATTATGATGTCGGATCTCACTTATAAGACTGTTTCTGCTCATCATTCAGAAGAAATACAGTTACATCTTATGCATCTATTCAAAAGAACTGGTTCTTCTGACAACAAAATAACAGTCAGGAAGCTAACCGTATGATATTGAGCAGAGTACCTGTAGCCAAAAGAAATTCTTGAGGGTGAAAATCTAAGGATCTGATATGACCGTTATGGAACTTAAGATCATGCAACAATTTTCCAGCTGTCAAATCCCATACCTAGACAAGAAATAATAAGCACTTTAAGTAACCAAACGCCAAGATTCTCCAAGCAACCACAGACAGAAGAGCTGAGACTCGGCGGTTATCTTACCTTTACAACGTTATCAAATCCACCTGAAACAACCCATCGGCCATCAGGCGTGAACTTAATAGTATTTATCCCGAGATTGTGTCCCTTATATGTGTGAATGCACCCTTTCTTTCTTATATCCCATATTTTTAGGTCAGTGTCCGCTGAACCGGAAGCAAAAAACTCTCCAAATGGGTGAAATTCAACAGACGTGCAGTTGGATCTGTGACCAGTAAGAGTTCGGACCACTGCGCTTCAAAAAAAAGAGAAAGAAAAGTAAACACCAAATCAGGAAATGCAGTATCTCCCATTTGATTCATTAAATGCGAACAAAGTGAACACCGGAAGTAAATCGTCAAAAATACCCCTTCCATTCAGAACCAGTAGATTCTCCTTTTTTGGGACTTTCAAGCGATTAACTATATTCCTTCTTGGAAAAGATATAACTACTAAATGATTCCCGTGTGAGTCAGAATCCCAGTCTTCCATCACATTTTTCATCCCTAAACAATTTTCTAAAAGAAAATGTAGTAAATTTAAGTGAATGGAGGAAGTAACGGATAACAGGAGATCGAAGACTCACTTTTTGCCTCTTGCAGGTCCCACAACTTTACAGTACCAGAAGCAGCTCCACCAAGAACCAACACCTCTGCCGAATCAAAGGCCAAACTTTCGACTGGAGTTGTGTGACCACATAAGCTCTGGGATCTCAAGAGAAACATTCACCACACATCAGAAATTGAGTGACATCATACCACAACAGCAAAATAATTTATGAAAGAATGTTTTTCAATGACAAAATTAACTTAAAATAAAGAACAAATTTAAGCGACCACAATGTGCGAACCTATGAAGTTAAAACTATAACATACCTGTTATGGTCAATATGTTTCTTTGCTATAGATGGCTTAGATTTGTTAGCTAGCTAGAAAAAAGTGGTGACCATTGTAGATTATTTTAGGGACCAATAAATAAACATTTATAATCGTCATAACAAGACTCCTTAGCCATGTCAAGTAGCTGTAGCAGACTAAGCGCTATTTATTTATTCTTTACTAAGAACTAACACCATTACAAGATGATGATCCAAGTCATCCAACTGAATAACTAGCCTAAGAGTTCTCATCTTGCATTAATGCCCTCCACATTGGTTAACAATTTTGCTAGCAGTTACTACATTAAGAAAACAAATTTCAAAGTTTCAAACAGCCACTGAAATAGTCGGTCAGTGTCCTGCTAGTACAAGCGCAAAAGAGGAAAAATCAAACTGTATCTACCATAAATTTTTAGCAAGACGGACAAGTGAAACTTATTATGTAACTATAACAGGCTATCTAACAATCGAGTCTTGTATGAAGTGGTCTAACGCTTGAGATCATTTTTGTGTGATACCATATATTATAGCGCAAATGGATCGATCTAACATTATGATTACTGACACTGTCTCATATAATTTATTGTGAAACTCATATTTCTGCCACATTCCACAACAGCATGTTATGGCACAAAAGTGCACTTTGAATAACGTAGTACGGGGGATTAAGCTCAACAACGCACAGGTCAATAAATTAATCATACACCAATCATCAAATTCTTGCACTTCACGTTATTTACAGTCACCACGATTGCTAATTGACTGAATTTTTTTACACTACGCAATCACAATTCTTTAGCATTCCCCAATCCATAGAAACTCAGTCGTCGCCTAGCACTTGAATAATGGAGAATGTGTCAAGGTTTGAGTATGCTTTTAGCCTTGAAATAAATTTCCCTAAAAGTCTAAAAGTACTTAAATACTTGTAATATCACAATGCCAAACCGTCTCACCCAAAATATGAAACATAATAAATGTTGTATTTACCCAAAATGCATCCGAAACTACAACAGTACAACACAAACTCAAAGAGGGTACAAAAATACATCAATATATCCTACAGCTTCAAAAGTTATAATAGAATGATGATCAACTGACCATCAAAGAAGTGGGTTTGCCAATCGACCACAAATTAGCTTTATGATCATCTCCACCCGTCAGAAGAAGGCGGCATGCTTTCTTCCCTATCCTTAGGCAATTAACATTTCCTGAATGCGCCACAAATTCCTCTTTGCATACAAAATTGAGTCAAGAAAAAACCCATATACATGAACATAAACCCCTTCCGTCCCAAACATTTGTTTACATTTGACTAAAATAACGTCACAAAGAGTAAACAAGGTAGACAAATGACTGAGACGGACGGGGTACAATTTCAATCAATTTCAATCATCCATGTATAAAATTCACCCTCACTATTCATAGATCAGCTAACACCACATCAAAAAAATCATCATAATTTAACAAAACAGTGTTCTCCAAATACCCATTTAATGATTATAATGACAGGTAGTAACTCCCTTTAGTTTAAACTTTAAGCAAGAAACAACATTTACTAAGTACAACCAACATACTCCCACTATCTCAACTAATACTTCTAATATATTTATTGAGATATTATTTCAAGAAACCATCTCAACCAAAAGCTTAAGCTAATGATTGGAGTTCTAAGATCCGATATTATACTCTGACACGCCCCCCCACACGAAAGCTCATTGGGCTTGAAGTGTAGATGCAACTGCAGGCCTCCCCACACCTGCTGCTTAATATTCCATTTTTGAAACCGTGACCTTTTAGTCACATGGCTTTGTTAAGTTATAACATGCACAAATTCTCATTTGTGACGGCACTATCCGTCGCAAGCCTTGCGACGGATACCATTTTACCTCACAAAGTACCCACTTTTTCTCTCTCTGCAATACTATTCATGTGGTCCCCTTTCTCCACTAACCCATTATGTTACCATTTTAACCCACAAAATATCCGTCACAAATGTTGACCCGTCGCAAGAGAGACCAATTGTATAACATGTCAATAAACCATCTCAAACAAAAGCTAAGTTTAAGCTGACGGTTGGACTTCCAATATCGGTTTTTATACTCTAACAACTTCAACCTATGATTAAAATACTCCGCACAAAGAATAAAAAGAAAACTGAGCCCGACCCAATATTTTAAATAAAAAATTAACTACTATCCAAGTACATTGAACTACACAACATGATACAGTCGGTGGAAAACAACAGAAAACAACAAAATGAACATTATTTAGTACTCCTATTTTTATTTACAGAAAACTTAAATAAAAGGGAATGATGAGGACAAAGAAAAAATGTACTCCGTCACTCGTTATATAACAGTCTTATTTTAATAGTTTAATTGTGGCCGACTACATTTTCGAGTGGCGTTATGACCACCCTACCTTTGAGCGCTCTAAGTAAACCCTCGGGTATACATGATAGCCTATAAACCACGCGTACCAGGTAAGCCTACATTTTAGCTCAAACTTAATTCTTAACAATTATGATAAAATTAAAGATTAACCCACTAAAAAACAAAGCATATAAACATGAATTAAGCTAAATTAAATATAAAAATTAAACTAAAAGTAAGGATACGGAGTTTATATCCATGTTTAGCCATTAAAGAAACTAAATTAAGCAAAAAGAAGTGCTTAGATTTTGTGGGAAATTGGGATTTGGTAGTTTTTTTATTAATTTATATAAAATTAATGTAAAAAGATTGATGTTTTGCTTAATTAGAGTGTATTAGAGGAAAGAAGAAATAATGGGTTATGAAGATTTTGGAGAAATGTTGGATTTTTATGGTGATTTTGAAGGATTCAAGGAATGAAGAAAGAAGGAAGTGTGAAAATTTTGGAGTATATGTAAGAGAGAAGAAGTGAAGAGAGAGAAGTTTGTAGTGATTTAAATATTAAAAAAGTAAAGTAAATGAGTTAATTATTATATTAAATAATTTTGAAATAATATCAAATTAGATTAAATGCCTAAATTAGGTGGAATAGGAACCATTAGAAGTGTTAGAGGTCATAAACCAGGATGAGATTTGAGGTTGGGCACTCGAACGTGTGATCCATTGTTCCTAAAATCACAAATTCTCGTTTATAATGGGACGACTCGTCGCAAGTGAGATTTGCTGTCCCAAAATCCAAAAGGGGGTTGATGTGATATAGGTAAATTTGGCAAAGCTGACTCAACTGACTCAACTTAAATGACTCGATTTGATAAGTTTAATTTGGGTTTTGAAAGTGGTTTGAATTTGTCTAACCTAAGGTTCGAGTAGACCAAATTCAGCTCAACTCGAATCTTGACTGATCCATCTCGAGGTGACATGACCTAAACCAACACTGAAATCACATCAAAATAAATGGTTGGAACTTGAAACTAAAATAAATGGTTTATTGGTTTCAATGTCGCATAATAAAAAATTAGTTTTGTAAAATTCTCCATGTTAGTCAAATTAGTACTAATTAAATAGATATCACCACTTACCCAAAAATAACCATACTCAAATTAACCAATACCTGAAAATGACCAAACTCAGAATGACGCATATCCGAAAATGTTTTGACCCAAAGTGAATCAAACCGAAAGTGACCCGACAACTTGACAAATGAACTTGATCTGGCCGGTGTTGGATCTGGGGGGCTAGCAGGGGCGCTCGCCTCCCATGACGGATGAAATTTTCGAGGTTTTAATAAAAATTTCGAAAAAAATTTCAAAGGTACCTTAAAAAAATTAGTCGTTCGCCCCGCTTATATTTTTTGGCCCCTAACCTCAAATCCTGGCTCCGCCATTGGACCTGACTGAATCGAAACAATACAAAATGTGTTGGAAAGTCGAAATGACCCGTCCCAAATCGACCTGATACAAACCTGAAATGATTGACCCATTTGCCACCTATAGTTATATGTCGTCGACATGAGGGAGCCTAGCTAGCAGCAAGGGGTACTCATAAGTGCAAAACAACATTAGGAAAATTTGCTACTGTAAACTTTTAGTTCCAGGTCCATCCCTATGATTTTTTAATTATTATTTTTAATAAGGTAAGAAATTTAGATTAATCGTTTAGGATATGACCAACCTATTTTATCTTTTCGGATGAGCGAAAGAAGTTGAAATCACCAACTTTCAAACCACCTCGTAAGAGTTTGACAAGAATGTCCAATAAATGTTATAAAGTCAACTACTTTGTTGATTTCACCAAAACAATGCTTAAATATTACTTACTCGAAAAATTGAATATACGGATGACTCGTTGTTTAAATAGAACGAATATTAACGTGCACACTTTTTGTCATTTTACTTTACCTTTTACATTTATCCAGATCCTTTATAATCTCTTTCACCATATTGTCTGCAACTAGGAAGTAGGAACAAGTCAACAACTCAAACAAACGATGAGCGACTAGACATTACCAAATCAACCATGATATTGTTTGGTAGGTGGTCTAAATTTTACGAATAATTGCCTTGTTTTTGGTGTCTAATAAGGTATAAGCACGGTAAAATATACGGAGTCGAGTCGTGTCGTGTCCAAATCTTATTAATTGTGATGACAATTTCCTCTTACCGAGACAGTTCAAGTTGTCTCATGTTCATATCCATGTTAACTTTAAACAGGTCATCACCAACTCACCACTACCAGTCTACCCTAATCGTGACCCAAATGAATGAATTACATAAACAAGTTATTTTTCTCAGCCATAACTCAACCCATTTAATTTTTCTAGAATGCAACCCGACTTATTTATACCCCATTTATCTTTAAGCTAATCATTTAATTTTAACCCGTTAATTTCGTGTTGAGTTTGTGTCGTGTTAATGATCGCCTCCTCTAAACTTCACCATTAGACTAAGACTTGTCGAAGAAAATCTAGGCATGGTGAAGACTTAGGCACTGTTCTTTCCGGCTTAATTTCAGCTCGTTTTATTTCAGCTCGCCTCTATTCAACATAGTTTAACTTAACTTTTGCCACTTTTGTTCAATTAATCTCTTCACAAAATTAAGTTTTATTTCAACTACATTCACTTCAACTCGGTCTCATTTAGTTTAGTTCAATTAAACTCGTCGTCATTTAACTCAGTTCAGCTCGTTTCAGTCGAAAAGAACAGAGTCTTAGCCATCATAGTGTAATTACAAGTTTTAAGAGCTCATAAAAGACATACCAACCTTTTAACAATTTCTTAAAGACTCTAGTCCTTTGTTTAGTGTCTTAGTAAATGCAATTTGGTTGTATTTAACAACTCAAACGTAATTATCACCTACGTAGTACTACTATTTTACTCTTATTTAATGATGGCAAATTTGTCATCACTCAAATCTCAATTGTGTTTTCTTGTTTTATTTAGTTTGCACTCGTATAATTATTAGCCATCATTAAGCTTTTGGGAGGTATAAACCATGCCTATTGTATGCATATTAATATATTATTTCTTGAAAATATGAATTTACTAGTAGAATGTAATACTGAAATCACTAATGATACGTTGAATCGAAAACAAAGATATAACAAAAAAAAACATCGTATTATGTCTTTGTAGAATGAAATGTCTCTAACCGCATGTTTTGACAATTGACACGTCCTCTAACAATTGTTGACGATTAACTTATAACCGATGTTTATTGTTATAGTTACGAGGAGAAAAGGCTAGAACAAATAAATCACATTCAAATTACATTAAATTACTGATAAAGAATACGAAATAAATAAGAACAATTTCTTGGTCTCTAGACTCCCTGGTCTATATAGCTTATGTTACAATCTTGCAATGCATAAGTTCACGATAATAAATGATTGTCCGTAGTAGGGGTAATTTCAATAAAAATAATAAAAGTAAAAAAAATCCGCAAATTCTTATTTCAGACGGACCATTCCCGTCTGAAAAATAAGACGAGAAAATGTTACCACTTTTTGATAAAATGTAACCAAAGCTTATATAAACTTGTTTTCAATAGTGGTTACATCTAACTGTAAAGTGGTTACAAAATCCCGTTTTATTGCTTCAGACCAAAATAAGACCAAAATAATCCGTCTGAAGCAAGATCAACTGAAAAATTTCATGACCACAAATGCAAATGTGGTCTTCCACAATTCTCAATTGAACAAATGTACATAAAAAAATTGAGGCATACTTTTTTTTACCCTCAAAAACAATAATATTACACCACACCACTCAGGCTGAGAAAAATCCAAAGACATCACATAACTACAAGTCTACAAACAGACCCCTTTGATGGAAAGCAACACTAATGCTAGCAAAAGTAGCAATGGCCTATACAGAGACAAATTCTCATTTGACGGACAAAATGTGACCATTTTATGATATAAAACAACCATTTATCCGTCACAAGAGAGACCAACTAATAGACACAAATGGGTCTCTGAGATCCTGTTGATGGAACATTCAACATATTCCCAGAAATACATACCAGTGATACCACTTAATACAAATCAAGTTAGACTACAATGTTAGATGATCTGACTAACTACCTGATTCAGCTCGTCGTAAATCAGTGTTGCTTTTGTCGACAAGGCGTCGGAAATTGTGAATTCATCGTCGCTTTCACTGTCTAACACACTTTAGGTCAGGATTCTCTCTTAATCATGTTGAAGAGATCCTGGACGATTTCCGACATTGGAGGCCTAAATTCTGGCTCCGCCTAAAATAAATTATGGACACGTGAGCTTATGTTAAAGAAAAAAAAACACTTGCATGTCGTAGAGAAAATCCGGATTTTGTTTTTCCTATTTGCGCTTCTTATAGTGTGAACTGTGAAGGGACAGTCGGGCATGAAGTTCTCTAAACAATATTTAGGGCCACCTGAAAAATAGTCACTCTTTTTTAAAGCATAAGGGTAACCTATGAGAAAAAATTACCTGAACGCAAAGGGAAATTATATCCGCAAACCGAGACAAGGATTTGGAGGGGTATGAGCCGTCCAATGAAGGATCTACCATGTTTGATAACGCGTCAATGTCATGCAGCTGAGGAATCGCCCACCGAACTAGAAATTGTTCTCCTCTAGGCCGTGCACTACAATTTTTGAAAGCATAGATTTTTAAGCATCACTCAAAATCAGTAGTACATGAGCTTTGCTTGGACTGCATATGTAACTAACCTGTCATAGGATTTTCTGCCTGTAAGAAGTTCTAGCATGACAACCCCAAAACTGAAAACATCACTCTTAAGAGTATAAGTTCCGAGCTCAAGCTCTGGAGCACCATAACCGCCCAATGACTGCAAGACGATGGCATAAGTTTGCCCAGTCAGCATAACGCATAAATCATATTGGCATATAATTGTCTCATCATGTGACAGTCCGTAGCTACTGATTATTTATTGCATATGCGAAATTCAGATGCTCATGATTCTGCATCCTAGAAATTTAAAAGCATCTGGAGTGACAAAATTTGGCTAGGTCGAACAAAAAACTCGGAATGTGCGATGCAAAGTGATTTGGACAGGTCAACAGTGATTTGGCCAGGTCGAACAAAAAACAGTATTGTCATCACATCCAAGTGCAAATGAGCCTACTAAAACATCCTTTTTTTCTTCAACTAAATTCTTTTGGGACGCGTACATGTTGGTAGAAAGACTATAACCTTTTTGCCAGGGGCCTAATATAAAAATCAAATAACTCAACTTCGATTCAAAGATATGCGTACTTCAGAAGCTGAGAAGTGTGGACTTTCGGTGGAAGAAATACCTGAATTGTATAAGAATCAAGTAGATGAGCCAATCCACAGTCTGAGATTAAAGGCTTGAGCTTATCATCAAGAAGGATATTGATGGATTTGAAGTTTTTATGTACAATAGCCGGCTGAGAGGTCTCATGCAAATACCTTCCGAAACAAAGTGAAGAACAAAGTTAACACCTTTGCGTAAGCAAGTAGCTATAGATAACACAAAACCTTTAGTTCAATGATTTATATTTATTAAACTTAAAACTTCAACATGATTTATGAGAGGCTTACTCGAGGGCTTTAGCAGCTCCAAGGGCAATTCTAACACGTGCACTCCACGAGAGTTTTTTATGGATCTCATCATCGAGATGCAATGCATCATACAGAGTTGAGTTATTGCAGTATGCATAGACTATCAATCTCTGCCCATATTCAGAACAGTATCCAATAATTTTAACGATATTTTCATGTTGTATTTTGGAGATGACAGTAACCATTTGCGCGAAATCATCTTCGCTTTGCTGTCTCGAAGCAGCGTTATTGAGCTTCTTCACTACCACAACCTGCAAAGATAGATCAATGACAGTATTTAGCACGGCCTGTAAGAGAGGTAAGATAATAGGCAATAGGAAAAAAAGACACAGTCAACACGAGATTAAGGTAGATAAATAAGCTATATGTACGTCGTAATGAAAGGCTGGTTGAAACTTGATAATTTTTACCTTTCCATCAGGAAGTTCGGCCCTATAAACACTGCCTAGCTTGCCATCCCCTATAAGATTATCTTGGGAAAAGCTATTAGTATATTGTTGAAGTGAAGCAACGGTGAATAACTTCACAGAACTTGGGAATGATGATGTTTGTGTCGTAGCTTGAACTGTTGGCGTCAATGGTATCAAAGTAATGTTTTCATTGGAGTAGTGACGAGGAGGTGGCACAGGCTGAGTTGACATGGAACTGATATTGATCCCTGTCATATCTATGGAATGACTGTCCTTAGCCACGGCAACCGGAGCAATTTGTTTTACATCGGTCCCCTTTTTATGATCTGCGTTGCTAATATTAGGACCTTTTGTAGACGTCTCTTGAGATGCTGAACAAAAAAATAATATACAAAATAATATCATGTCAGACAAGTTTCTATTTCCAATGGAACTAAAGACTCGCTATTCTTTGGTTCGCTTCTTCGGATGCCGACTAACTTTGTTGGTAAAATGACCCATGAGTTGTGGCATGACCTGGTTCAAACCCCGTCAGTGTCAAATCTCTCTTGTGGCTCCCTTTACACCCAAAAAAAAAACTGAATTCGCTTCTAGTAAATTCTGAAATCTGAAGTAGCATGCATTCGGTGCAATTTTCATTATCAGTGGCTCGGAGAAAGCCTCCCTATGTTGTTGTTCGCACGGGGGTTAAGGTTGCGTACATCTGAACCTCCTTACGCCTCCACATTCAAGAGTCAATGAGGTATTGGGGTGATGCTTTTACAGTCATGACAGAAATGGTTACAAATGAGAAACAAGTAATAAAACAAAATTTTACTATCATGTACGCCTCACCTATAGTGCCTTGAGGTAACGGATCAGCATATTTTTGCTTCCCACCCTGGGTTGCATTTTCAGCTGCTTGTCTTCTTTTACACCATCTTACAATACCAAACCACAATCCCAACACAACAAGTAGTAGTATAAAGACCACCAGTACAGCAACTATTATTGTCTTTTTGGATTTTACGTTATCTGAGGACTTTGAAGGGCTTGATATATCTGAAGCCGAAGGTGCATTACTAGGCTGTTTAGATGGCATATCTCCGGGTAGAGATGTCGCTGGTGCTCCTGCTGGGGATGCGGCTGGAGGTGATGGAAGAACGCTAGTATTGAAGGGATTTCCAGAGCCTCTGAGATATCAACAAGCGGGACTATTACACATGAACTTGCATATGACCTCTGACTCTGTAAGTCTGTAAACATGCATGTTCGATAAGCTAAAACATGACACATATAGTGTCTCAAGGACTCCGGTCAACAGGCGAAACAGAGAGGTAAGAGATGTTGGCTGTCCGCACGACCGCACCCGTCCTCCAGCCATGTGTTAACAACACAGACTTTTTCCGGACAGCCCATATTTTCTATAGCGTTAAAATTTGTATCAAATGACATTACATCACAATAAGAAGACGAGCATCGAATTTAGGGAGTCATATTGTTTTACTCCATCATAATCAGAACCGAAGGGCTAGAGAACCATTTGAACCAAAAGATTAAGCTTAAGCTAATGCTCGAAGCCCAAAAATTAGTTCTTATAACTTAATACCCCCTCTCGATTAAAAAGCTTACGTCGACAGTTGAAGCTCAACAATTGGTACTTACACCTTAATACAAAGAACACTGAGTTTTAGCTTCTTTTGATGCTCCTATTAATTAAATATCACTTGTTTTAGAGGTCGCACCTGAAATCCGAAAGGGAGAGCAGTTTAGGAGGTATAGGCCCTGAGAACTGGTTGTTCATAACATTTCTGCACAGCAGACAACAATTATAATTTAATTCATCAAGATTCACATTAAATTAGGGGGACATTCTCAACATCTTACAGGTTTATCAAAGGAAGGTCTTGTAAAACATCGAGGACTCCTGTAAGTTTATTATCCTGCAGAAGCCTGCAATCGAAGACCTAGATAAGTGCTCAAGACAGGAGCAAACTGGAATGCGGAAACTAGGCGTAAGACCAACACTCACAGTGTTCCTAGAGAAGATAAATTCCCCATCGATGGTGGCAAAGGACCACTTAAGTTGTTTGCTGAGAGATCCCTAAACCAATAGAGAGACGTGATAAGCAATAGCGCAAAAGGGCAATACAACATAAATATTGAAGGAAGCTTGTACATATAGAACGGATCCTTACAAATTTATCAGTCCACTGACTTGTTGAAAGCTGTCAGGTATCGGCCCTGTTAAATTATTCTTGTTCAAGGACCTGAGAAAGTGAGAATGGTAGTCGCCAGAATTCAGTAAACTAATTTTTCCATATCATGGCCTTCAAAAAAAAGTAAGGATTTCTAAGACAAAACCATGTCTTTTTAACTATCATGGCTATAAGTACTAACATATACCCTCGATTTTTTTTTTTAATAATACACACTTAAAATATACGGAGTATATGAATAGATCTTCCAATAAGCCAAGAACTGCTTTTTTATTGATTACTCGACAATGATTTGCCAAGCCATCCACATAATCATTGTTTACATAGCAATAAAAATCTTTTCATGGCAAAACTTGAACGTCAAAAAATCAAAGTTTTAGTAAACAAAATTACAGAAGTAAAAAGTGGAGGGCATATTGTAGAAAAAAGTCCAGAAAATTAATAACGAAAGATTAAGCGAAGCTTACAGGTCTGTCAGCTGGGTCAAAGCAGACAAGTCGGGAATGCTTCCAGTAAACTGGTTGGCAGATAGGAAGCTAAAACAAAAGATAACGATAAAAACGTCAAAGACTTAATAAGCACGATGAAGATAAAGCTCGTAAACTAACAGTCAGAAGGAAAGTTGTACATACAAACTCCTCATAGTAGGAGGTAGATTTGCCGGGATGGTACCTCCGATATGGTTGTCACTGAGGTCTCTGATATACGCAATTAGCATTAGTAACCTTCAACCCAACATTCATTTAGACTTCACGAATAATTAATATGCTGATGCCCAATGAAATAGAACTCACATTGATATGATCGAAGCGAAAGAATTCAAAGTAGTTCCAAGTTGTCCTCCCAAATTAGCAGTAGATAACGATCTGTATGAATCAACCGAACTCAGATACTTTCTAGAGTACTTACACCCATGTTACATCTTCATATGAATTATATCTATAATTTTAATAGATAACTAGACTTACATTCCGGTAATATTTGTGTTGACACAAAGTACGCCTTGCCAACCCTCCATACATGGGTCTCCTCCCAACGGAACCCACCCGGGAAGCGGAGGACTTCCAAGTGCAGCATATAAATTATTTATAGCCGATACTACAACACCAAAAATACCAAAGTTAAAGAAACAACAGCGCCAATCACCATTCACCACCAGAACAATGGAAAAACAAAAATTTTAAAATTTGATTTTTTTTTCTAGTTTACCTTATTTCATAACCCATAAGTCTCATTCAAGACGGGCATATCCGTCTTCAATAAAAACGGGTCAGGTTGCCTCTCACAAAGAGTCAAGTTTACCTTTTTGTGAGAGGCAACCCTGCCCGTATTCATTGAAGACGGAATGCCCGGCTTCAATGAAGACGAATATGCCCGTCTTCAATGAGAATTTGTGTTTCATAACCACTTCACCTTCCTAACTTCAAATTATGGTTCCGTCACTAACAATACGTACATAGGTTTACCAATAACAAAGACTATACATACTTGTATTTTGGAGCATGAGGGCGATTTTAATGCTGACGGGTTTCAAACCGAGATCAATGAAACAATTTGTTTACCCATAACAAACATGAATAAGATTTCCAAAGACTTAAATTAACAAACAATAACACAATATTTGTGAAAAACAAGTAAAAAAACAGAGATTTACCATCACTTGGGTCTGTAACTCCAGAACAAAACGACGTTATCGACATTGTTAACATCAACATCATCCAAAATGTCCATTTTTTACGAACCTTCAAATTCAAAGACTTCATTTTTTTTACCTTCTCTTTTTTTATAACCTAAGTCCACAGAAAAATAATTCAATTAATCAAGTAATAATACAAATATTAAACAAAAAAACGGGCAGTAATAAAAATTGCATTTTTTCTTTTTACAATTGAAGTTCATTGAATCATTGAACATTCAATAAAGTAGAATAATAAAGCAAAAAGTAAGCAGAACCCAGAAACATATTCATGTTAAATCAGCATAAAGTTAACTAAAAAAGTGAACTTGGTAAAATGAAATTATAACAGCAAATAATTCAATTTTAATTACAATCAAGTTCAAACCTTTCACAAATTATAAAATGTGTTTTAACCAATAAAAGTACCGTCTCACATAGTAACACGACGTTACTCGATAATAATAGAATGAGAGTGTTTTAACCAATAAAAGCATCAACTATAAGCAGTAGCGGAGCCAGGATTTGAACTCAGGGTGCGAAAAAATTTAGGTGACTAACAAGTAGTAATAAGGTAAGGTACACTCCCAAAAAATCAGTGGGCGAGCGCCCCTGCTAGCCCCCTATATCCGCCACTGACTGTAAGTGGTCTGTAACAGACGGTCTTACACGATAATTACTGTAAAACTTTAGAGTTACGAAACTTACAAAAGAGCAAGAATGTAAGATGATGAAGTTAGAAGCATGCACAAGTTATGAATGAAGAAATAAGTAGATGAAGTGTAGAAGCAACTTATAGAATTTTAGAATTTCTTAAAGTTGTTCCCAAAATTCTTGAGAATTTAGTAACAGGGGAAAAAAATATGTCAGAAATAATCAGAAAGATTACATAACAAAAAAGTTGGGTTGTGTAGTCGTATACGGTCTTCTTGAGAGTTGAGAGAATGCTTTGTTTCTTTTGTTTTTTGTTCCCCAAAACACTTTCCACTTCTGTTTGTCTCTCTGTTTAGGAGAGGAGAGGCTCCAAACAAACGGCTAACTTCATTATTTTGGTATTGTATTAAAAGGAATTATGACCGATTTAATAGTTTAAACGATTTAATGGTCAGAATTTTAAGTAAATGGACGATAAAGTGGACATAAAATTATTGTATATTATATGTATTTATTAGAGAAAATGAATGAGAAATTGAGAGAAAGAAAATGGAGATGACTTTGGCTTGTACTAGTTAAGCTTATTACTAATACGTCTTTCTTTTAAAAAAAGGCATTTGGTAATGAACGTTAGTTCTATATTATGAGGTGTTTAGATGTGCCAGTCTAAAGATAAGCTATAATTTTACCCTTTTTCCATTAACGAATCCTGCAATTGATTGTATGTACAAGGAGTTAGTTTTTGTAAGTTGAGCTCATTTACAAAGTTATTGAACATTCTCACATAATTAGTAGTTATAAGTCATAACACTCCGATGTAGGTTTGTTTTTATGTCACTTGCAGAAAATTAAATCATTTTTTTTATAAACTAGGTGGATCAACAGTCGGATCGATTAACTATACGTTTATACACACTTCATTAATATTTTTTCTCCAAACTACAAAATTCGTAATTTGGCGTATTTTTAACTCGGTATCTCACATGATTTTTAGCTTGGGTAAGAAGGATTATACGGAAAACGTTCATGAATCATGATTCATGATGGTATCTTTTGATTGGAATGTAAAAATCATAGGAGTGATAACATGATTATGCATGGTGATTGGTGGGTACCCTTGTTATAAAAGCAGAAGAAACCTTAAATTACGGTAACGTTATCTTGTAGTTTTGGGTCTCAAGTGATAATAATAACTTGTCTTGAAAACTTTATGTACTCTGTAGTTAACAAATGAAGTGTTCATACACAAACAATGGCTTTAGTTCGTTACTCTTTTAAAAGTTTGAGTAATTTTTGTGTTTTCGGGGAGGATTGTCCTCCTTTCACCTAAATTGTTATAATATTTCGTTTTATTCTTCGTTCTTTAGGTGTAAGGAAAGTATCATCTACGGGGAGTTGGGGACACAAGAATTTTTGTAAAAGTTTATACTCAATGACGAAGCTACGCCTGGGCCAGGCGGGCCATGGCCCGGGGTTAGATTTTTGAAATAAGTAATAACTGCGTAGCATGAGAATCACTTAATTGAAGTGGCACAATGGTTTGTATATTGTGTAAATATGTTCTACCCTAAATAGGTCGGGGGTTCGAATCCAGGTTGGCTCATTTTTAATGTAATTATTTTCAAAACATTTTTAAAGTTAATTTATCTAGATTTTAAATGTATATTCCATGCCATCTACTTGTATATTTTATTTGTTCTATCGACAATGGACCTTGTAAATTTATATCTATTAACATTTTAAAAAAATTATATTAGAAAAGAAAGGACTCGTACTTTTATCGCTAGAAATGATTCTTGTTATAAAATTTATTATCATTAGTGATCGCGGCTTTTTTCCACCTTAATTAATTTTTAGTATAAAACCATCTTATTATGTGTAATTTAATAACTTAACAAAAATAAGTATTACTGTATGTTATATATACTCCGCGAGACCATAATAATCTGGAAATCCTATTATTTTACATCGACAATGATATACTAATGGCGTGAAATTTATGATGAGATGATAAATGAATATACATCCATGAAATGAAAACCGGCCCCTGCCCAATTTTTATCCTAGCTTCGTCCCTGTTTATACTCCCTTTGACATTCATCCCAATCCAACTACAACAAATATTGCTTGTAAGTGTCTTTCCAAGAAGATCTCTCTGGCTCTCACAGCCCTCTCATTCACGTAATATTTTTATTATATTCCTACAATTCTAATTGATACTTCGTAGAACATATTTTCTTACGAACTACGGAGTAGAAGTAAAATTTTATGTTCTACATTCCAAGCTTACATTATATATATCCCACTCTAAATGTGTGACTACTCTTGATTTAAAACGTCAAGTGACTGGTAACAAACTTAACATTACGTATATATCTACATGTATTTCGAATTTTCGATAGGGGTATAGTACCTGAGAGAACTAAGTAGAAAAAATAATTTGTCCATGCGTGCTTAGATCAATTACTCAGTTGTTTCAATCATTTATTTACGTTTAAAAAGACAACAAATAATTAGGACGAAGGAAGTACAAAAGAAAGAGCCGGCAAAGGAAAAGGAAAAAAAAATGAATGTAATTTATAAAGGTGAGCCTACATGACACATCTTATAGTTATCCTTAAATTTGGAGTAATTAGCTTTCTAATATAGTATTCTGTTTGGTAATAATAATGGATTTTAGTCTTTTAGATAGCCAATTTTAGCTTGTCATTTTCACTATTTGAGGAAGTCTTGTTCATAATAATGCTTGCCACTTTATATGCAACGATTTAGCAATAAAGAAACCACCGACTTTTTACCAAATACTTCTACTTGAACTCTAAGGAACATGGATGATCAATTATTAACATGTTTTAAGCTATAACTAGTTTTGGTACCCGTGAAATTCACGGGATTTTAAAATTTGGTGCCTTAATCAACTTAGTTTGTATTTTGTTGCCAGCTATATTGAGAAATAACTAATATGTCTTGAACTTAAAATGAATCTCTTAACGGGAAAGAATTTGCCTGAAAAATAAGGTCCTTGTAATGGTAATGATTGTGTGCTTGCATTGTGCATTTGAGATTTATATAATTCCAGAAGCATCTCAAACTCAAAAATAAAGACCATTGTCATATTAACAAAACAACATTATTTTTAGTAAAACTGTATAAGTGAACTTAATTGTTTCCGGTCATTTGTTTATTATTTCTATTTTAGAGTGCCTTATTCATTTATTTAACATTATATATTAAAGATGTATTTTATGGGTATTTTGATATCCCAATAGAGCTATTATTCACTTATCATCCAATGTTCCTACTTACAAATGATCCCCTCCCCAAAAATAAAGGTAAACAAATTACCGGGACGAAGGGAGTAAAACACAAAATAGGGTACTCCATCTTGACGTAAAAACGTAGGACGATGATAGGGCGCCACCGGGTGGTACTCAATTTCGGTACCACCCAAATTAAAATAATTAAAAATTAAAATCAATTTTCGAATTTGCGCCAAATTCAAAAGGATAAGAGTGTAATTTTAGCATGAATAAATGAAATCAATACAATTTTTTACTATCAACATCATCTTCTTGGATCTGATTCTTTCCATAGAAGTTTCATTAAATTTTCTAATTCCAAAGTCCAAAGTTTTGGGTTGTCTGTTATGTCATGAATACCATTAAACATCTCCCCTAAAACTTACTGCTTAGCTTACTACTTACTTAATTGATTACCATTAAACATCTCCCCTAGTAAGTATGCACCCAATTATTTTCCTAACCCTAACTAAATTTATATAATTAGATGATTAATTGCCTGAATCCATAAGCAAAAGTTGTGATGGAATTGAGAAGAAATAAGATGAATCCATGATGACACTAACTTGAAATAGTTTGTAAAATCAAAACTTCCCATAATACCCTTTATTAATGAAAAGATTAGAATTTGAAAACTTGAGTGGGGGGAATGAAAATAAAGGGAAAATTACTAAACTAACCCGGGTGGTACTGAAATTGTGTACCACCCGGTGGCGCTATCTCATTATTCAAAAATGTATGTACTCCATCTCCATTCTCAGTCCAAACTTATCATAACATACTATTTATGTCCCAACACCTCTGCATTATGGATCCAAACAAATCAAATATATGACCAAACAAACTCCTAGCCCTTAGATTGTAGTTATGTACTACCCTAATCCCATTTTAAGTCTTACTTGTATTTTGGAATGATTTAGAAGCCTTGATGGAAAAGGGAGAATATCAAAAATCCACTTTTCCTTGCTCAAAATAGAAATAATTAAACTTAAAAAATATGATAAAATTTCCTAAAATAATAAGAGAAAATTGCAATCAAATTGAAATGAAGTGAATACAGGTTGATCAAGTGAAGAGAATCAATCATACCCCCTCCTATACAATCTAAAATACCAATTTAATTTTTAGAGTTCAAACTTTCAAAACTTTGACCGTTTATAAATCGGAATATATAGAACTTTGAAAGACGAAATCAATATATTTGGTTTTGTCTTGAAAATATATTTCATAAAATTATATTTTTAGTAAAATAATTTTATATATAAAGGAATAAAAACGCATTCAAAACAAATGGGTACATTGGATTGGATATGAGGGAGTATTTCCTAACTGCTACAGTGCTACATAATAAGCTTATACAAAACCCAAAGACCAAGTTAGATACAACTCTATATTCCGTAATTATACGTTGAACATCAATGAAATATTGTTGTAAAAAGAGTTTTACCCGAAGAGGGTTTGTTTGAGAAACTAAATGAACATCGAACAAATGAAAAAGAGTCAAGGTATGAGAAAACAAACAGTGGTCACTCATATGCATAAATACTCTCTTATTTTAGGGCATTGATTATATTAATCGAGTATCTAATGTGAAGGTTATTGATTATGGAGAAAACATCAATAGGGAGACGATGAGAGCGGATTCTTGAGTTTCCAGTGTCGTTCAACTATATTTGACCATAATAAATATGAATCGATAGTAACTGCAATACATGTTTTTTTTTTCCTTTTTTCCACGTGGCATCGTATTAGAGTCCATATCTATAACATAGAAACACCCATCAAGAAACACTCAATTTACCCTTTTTATATTATTACTAGTTTATTTTCCCGTGAAAATCACGGGATATTTTAATTTTTGATTAATAATTGTTTGCTCACGTAAATTTTATTTACTGTTTGAATAGTGGGTTGATATTCACTTTTTTCTTTAATATTGTTTTTTGTTATTGTAGTAACCTATTCTCACTTTACATTTGTAATCGA